>JAUTDX010005137.1:0-38527 GCA_030844895.1 Ambrosia x helenae | reverse complement strand
GTATGTGTCCGTATATTGTGAACATTATTAACAATGTAATAAAATGTATACAGTTGTACGGATACGTCGACAAGTATATGGAACCGTCTACAATCGTACGACCCCGTCTAACAAATTGTACGGAAACGTCTACAAAGAGTACGGATACGTCTACAAGTGTATGAATAAGTCTACAAGTGTACGGATGCGTCTACAAGTGTATGGATACGTTTACAAGTATACGAATACATCTACCAGTATATCGGATACGTCTACAAAACATCGTGTCTAAACTCTAGCCTTCACATTTGAGATTGGCTCTAAGGAAAAGGGGTAGAATGATTGCGTCTCAAGAACAGACTCAAGTTAAATTAAAGCGTCTAAAAAGGTTGTACCTTATGCGTCTAAAGAATAGCATTGAGTCTAAAGTGTAGACGCTGGGACCTTAAAATTATTGGCGTCTAAAGATTATGTTAGCCCATTTGCGTCTAAATAACAGCCTCGCGTCTAAAGTTTAGATGTAGGGACCTTAAAAATTAAAGCGTTTGAAGACTTTACGTGTGTAATCGTTTGATTAGTAGACGCAAAAGAAGTGGCCCGTCCCTAATGTTTAGACGCATCTGGTGTTTATTTTGGCAAATATGCTTGGTCAACTGTTTATTTTGGCAATTTTCCCAAAAATACAATCGAATAAACAAAGCAGCAGAACAAATATTAGTTATACCAAAGATTACTTGATATGGTCATCATAATTGAATCAAATAAAACGTTGTTTAGTAAGTTTGATACCGGACACATGCAAAATTGCATAAGTAAAATACTAAAAATGTAAGCAATTGCTTTAATTCTACATTCAACATAAAACGATTTTATTATTATTTGTTTTGTACTTTGTTCTTGTTGAATCGACTTCGTTGACCTTGTCTTATTGTAAAATGCATATGTATATGGATTGTTATAATGAGTCCAAAATAGTTTAAAAAAATATTCATATAAAATAAGGCCACCAACCACAAGAAGGTTGGCCGGGTCTTTTCGAGTGGCTAAAGTAGATGACATGGTGCAAGTGCAAGTTGCTATTAACGGTGGGATGAGTGATGAGTTAGAAGGTCCATGGACCAACGATATATGATTATATTCTAGTGGCCGGTTGGTTCGAGGAAGAATCCCATGGGTTGGCATCACCACCAGTTCACCACACTCATGATCAGTTATATATATTGGTCAAGTGGGAACACTAGTATCGGCCATCATGTTTGAATCCGGTCTAATATTTTATTGTCTAGAGAAATTTCAACTTCCTCAGTTTCTCACTAATTAATTCGCACCTCTATAGATAACGTTTCAAGTATTTTACATGTTTTCAAAGGTTGGTATTAGATTAATCAACTTCCATAATTTTAACGTCAAGTGCTTAACGATCTCTATTTGTGTTGGCTTTAGTTTATTCTTCAAATACATTTGGATTATTTAAAAATATATGAATTTTAAGTTTCTGTATTGGGTTTAAAGTTATTTTTTAACATCTTAATTTGTTTAACTTGAAAATATAAAAAATGACTTGATTTCTAAAGTTTTTATTTACCAAGCTATTTAGATGTATCGATATGTACTATATTAATACATTTAAGAAGGATATCAACAAAATTTAAATAATTACTATATATTATGTTTTTGGTATAACCGTGACGGATCCAGTAAACCCACAATTTTTCAATTTTAGCGGGTTCTTTCCAGTAATTTTTATCTAAATCATACAAGGTTCTTACTTTTACTTATTAAAGTGAGAACGACGAACCGACCCATTTCTGCGGGTCTGATTCCAGGTTATGAGGTTTTGATGGGATAGAACCGAAGTTTAATTACAGCCTGGATCCTAGAATACTTGCTAGAATGATTACAAAAGAATTAAAGAAAATTTATTATATCAATTCTTTTTCTAAATTGGAATTATTAAAAGAGGTCTATGGGATCATATGGGTGTTTATATCCTATTTTTACTCCTGTATTAGGAATTACAATAGGTGTACTAGTAATTGTTTGGTTAGAAAGAGAAATATCTGCGGGTATACAAAAACGTCGGGAAATCGTGTGGTTTTTATGAAACCATGTGCTATGGCTCGAATCCGTAACCCCACTTTTATGTGCCTAGCCCAACCCTTCTTCTCTTCCCCTCCGTACTGTATGACTGTATGTAGGGAACACCGCCTCAGAAGGTATTTGATCTGTATTTCCATTTCCAATACATCTGAAGGAGTTTCCCTGAAAGCTATGCTATGCCTTTTTACCTCTACCTGTTCCAGGAGCTTAGCCATACGTTTTCTATTTCTTACGTGACTTTGATGAAAGAAAGCATTCCGGGAACATGAATAAGAGTAAAGGCCTTCCTTGTCATCGTAGTAGGCTTGTTTGCAAGAGAGAAGAAGAACCTTGCGGAGGAAACCTTAGGTTTTGGGGTCATTGGATTCTCACCAATGTTTGCGTTACTCAAGCCGAGATTCTCGCTTCCGCTTCGTCCACTACCGCTCACACGCGGGTGATTCACTCTAAGCGGAATACTCCCCAACCGATGTATTTTTACATCCTACAGCTTCGGCAGATCGCTTAGCCCGTTCATCTTCGGCGCAAGAGCGCTCGACCAGTGAGCTATTTTTCAAGGGTGACTGCTTCTAGGCAAACCTCATGGCTGTCTCTGCACCCGTACTCCTTTATCACTGAGCGGTCATTTAGGGACCAGCTAATTCTAAACTTTGTTTTTTTCAATTTTGTGGCTCTTATGAAATCCTACCACCAAAAGATCATAATTCAAACAAAATTTTGACGCAAGAATAACAAAAAAGGTGAAGATAATAGAGAACAAACCTGGATCGATTGGTTGATTATAAGGATCATTCAATTGCAATATTAGACTTGAATGTAGGTTAGGTCGGAGAAAAACATAGTGTATGTTATACGTGAAGTCCAATGGTTTCTCTGTGAAAATCTAAGGGAATTATCGGTTCTTGTGATCCTAATTCAGGAATCGCATGTCCAAACCCGAAAACGAATTTAGGTGTTAACATACAACCGAACCCCAACCTTTATAATATAGAATGTTCTGTTCCGTGAAGTTCCAGTTCGGGTTCTCGGTTTTGAGGGTCTTAAACCTTAACTTGCTCACTCTTAGATGTACCACATGTTTGGTAAAAATCTAAAACAAACAATTATGGTAGGATTAATACTTCATCGGTTAACTAATTGTATGCACCCCAACCCTTAAATCTACGTTTCTACCCCATATTACATATCTCTTTTCGTACATTCTATTACATACGTACCACTCTCTTTCTCCCCTCTCTCACATGCATCCTTATTGCATACACCAACACCCTAGTTTAGTGAACATTTTATCGTTGTTTAAATTTGAAAAGATTTGTGATTGTGATGTTTGAATAGGTGAATGTTTCTCACTTCCAAGGTGGTTATGATTAGCATATTCTATCGTCGTCTAAATTTCCACTAGCATTTATCACTGTCTTCAAATTGTATTACTTCATCATTGATGAATGCACATTCTAAAAAATGTACACACACCCCATGTATGGTTAGTCAATATCCAAATGCACATAAGCAATAACCGTACACATAAAATGCGAAAAAAACATACACAACCAGTTAGGACTTATGTGGTTCAATCGATCACAGGGAATCAAACTACATTCACAACCACACCAACATGAATATTTTGTCATAAAAAAATCTTTTATACTAACATATAATTACATAAGGGTTGTTGTAGGTCCTTGGAATGGATCGATACAAGCTAGATCAGATTAACCAAGGTGCGGAATCCCTTGATTAACGTTTATGCAAAAACCAAATATGAAACGATTAAGAACGAACAAAATGAGAATATTATAAAAACGTCTTCTATTGATTATAAACAGATTACAACCAATTCAAGACAACTACACAAACAAGTGGTTGCAGGCACACTGACAACTCCTGAATAATCTCTCAAAACCTCTCAACCCTAGCCTACACCCTATGCTAGGTATTCATACTAGTATGGGACTGGCCTGCAAACAAAGAAGATGCCACATCAGAACAAAGAATATGACTATCTTTCTTTGTTCAACAAAGAAGATGACTATCTTCTTTGTTCAACAAGAAGATGACTATCTTCTTTGTTTGCTAACTTCTTTGTTTCCTATCTTCTTTGTTTGCTAGGGTATAATAAATACGATTACACGTTATACAAAACGACTATCTACTAGCTATTCTATCTAGTAAGCTGTTGTCTAACAGAAATGCACCAACAAACTCCCCTTTACAATAGCTTCTAGATGTCTTCGTCTTTATGCAACTTGATGACTCTAAGTCTTTGGAATTTGGATTGCTTCAGCTTCAATGTACTAACAATTCTATGTAGTAACGTTGAATCAGGGATCACAAACGAACTTGAATCTTCTGGGTGAAACCTAAAATATCAAGGATGGGTACTTAGACATGCATTCATAGTTGAGATTAGTTTTAAAAAATCTTATTGGTATTATTAAACGAGTATGGTATCAGACCATGTGTAATGGTGGTTGAAAGGGGCATTTCTTGACACTTGGCATGTGGGGTCACTTTGGTGGGTGAAAGGAGTTTGAAATGGACAAGGGGTGTAATGGTGGATGAAATTTGGTTGGTGAAAGAGGCATTTTTAAAAACTAAAAACACAAAAAAAATGATTGGTGATTAATTGCTTCTGCCACGTATTCACATGGGATTGGGTGGGGCAATGTTTGAGCTACGCGAAATATTTCGCTGGGGAATGATTAGAGCCCCTTTAACAAGGAGGGGGGGGGGGGGGAGGGTGATCCTGGGTGAAAGGGCGTCAATTTTGCCCATTAACGCCTATTTAACGGACCATTACATGTGGTCTCATGTAATACCTTATCTCCTCTGACCTCCCCCAATCATGCAAACACATCTACCCGCGTCAAAATCGAATTATTAATACATCATACAATCTTTTGTTGGGTTGTATCGTTAATTTATCACTTTCCTTTTTTGGGGGAATTGAATAAAACAAAATTTAAGCTATCATCCATAATTCCATATTTATATATTTATTTCAATAACATATGTGGGTTTTACTTCAATTTTAAGCAAGAGCATTACATAAAACATTAATTAACTTCAAATTTAGCATATTACTAATATATCCAAATCGGTTTAAAAACCATATAATATTTACTATAGCCTATGACCTTAAACCGGTCTCACTCTCACCAACCGCACGTTACCAAAGTAAATGAAATTTGAAAATTGGCGACCAGCCACTTGGAATTATAGCTTAATGTAATCCCCTGAGTCTGAAACACTTGTATTTATATGATGACCTATAAATATAATTAAATACTCCGCTAGACCAAATTCATTGTATAAATATGCTAACTTGACACCATCAACGATCAAACATAAGACACAGTCTTAAACCAAACCAAACCGTGACAGTTTCTACACACAATGCTTCAACCCTTATCCAACCACACCTCATCTTAAAACTCCCATAATCATATATAACTCATCACTTTATCTTTACAAACTTTTGTACAACTTTATCACACGATAAAATAGTTAAGTAGCCAAAGATGGAAGAAGCAAGAGCCAGGGGTTCGGTGAGGCGAACCGCGAGTCGAACCATGAGTAGGAACCGGAGCACCGCGTGGAGGATGGAAGACGTGTTTTCGAGCAGCAGGGGTGGCAGCTACAATCGGCGGTCCAGCCGACACTCGGAGGAGGATGAAGAGGCGCTTAGATGGGCGGCTTTGGAGAAACTACCAACTTATGACCGGTTACGAACCACCATCATGAAGTCTTATATGAATGATGATGATGAGAACCAAAGAGCTGGGTATAAGAATAATGTGATGCATAAAGAAATTGATGTAAGAAAGCTTGATCCTAATGATAAACAACAGTTTATTGATCGGATTTTTAAGGTGGCTGAGGAAGATAATGAAAAGTTTTTGATAAAGTTTAGAAATCGTATTGACAAGTAAGTTTTATTTTATTTTATTTCTTCCTTTTTTCAACCATATGCTTATGCTACAATATATGAGGATTTTGACTTTTTCTGACTGAAAAGGGCGTCAAAACTGATTTAACTTTTGTAGTGGTTTTCCATCTTCTTCAAAACAATGAGGAAAAATAGGATAATTATATAAGACTCATCTCGTTAAATATGAATAGAAGATTAAGATATACATATATTTTTTTCATATGATATTATATTTTATTATAATAAAAATACGTGAGTATATGATGTACAATGAAATTTTGTATATTCAAAACATTTATAATATAATAAGTGATAAACGAACATAACATAAAATAAATACTCACAATTGGTTTGTGTAAATTATGGTTATAAAGAGTATAATTTTGTATGAGATACTGTTTGACATGTGTATAAATGAACCCCAAAATTTATATTTATGTTTAAAATGATTTTCTCAAATATTAATACGCTGAAATGCTTTATAACTCAAGAAGTCACAATCATTATATGTATATTAACGTATGCTTGATTAATAGTTTATATGATATAATACCTAGCTAGCTATGCATCTATCCTGTGATGAATATATCTGTGTTCACATGCATGCAAATAGAAAAGTCAATGGTTCATATGCAATCTTGCTGGCTCTGGAAACGGTCATAATGTAAAAGAATATTGTTAAAGCATATTAATTAAATATGTAAAGATAAACATAATAGTTTTAGAACTATTGTCTTGAAAAATAATTATACAATTGTTCGCCTATCATTGAAACTCAGAAAGTGCCCGTTTCGTGAGTAAATGTTTATAACTTGGACTAGTTCAGATACTTGCATATTTTAATATTATATGCTTAATTAAGTGTAATATATATATATGTTGAACTAGTCCTTGTGTTATTTATATTATATCATTGTTTGTCTACACTAATCTTGAAAATAAACAAAATATAATTTAATTTGGTCATTTCAGGGTCGGGATCACCCTTCCAACTGTAGAAGTACGGTTTGAACGTTTAACAATCGAAGCCGATTGCCATATTGGGGACAGAGCACTTCCGTCGTTAGCCAATACCGCAAGAAATCTCTTTGAATTAGCTTTAGGGTGTGTGGGTATCAGTTTGGCTGAAAAAACTAAACTCACCATTCTTAAAGATGTATCCGGGATTATAAAACCGTCAAGGTAAAACTTTTTACTAAAGGAGTTTTAGGTTGCATTTTGAAATAGATTTATCTGATATATAAATAAAACATGTAATAGTCATAATTCTTATTATATAATATATTTAATATCACAATTAGACACACAACATCGTATGTTATATTATACGACGAGAAAAATATCTAATTAAATGCATGCGTACTAAAATCAAATTGTGAAGTTGGACATATTCCAGCTTTGATAAAATGAAAATGACATTTAAAGCATATATTGATTAACTAAATTAAGATATTAATGACGGTTTTGTTTGTTTATTTGTTTGTTTTCAATTTTTAACCATTAGGATGGCACTGCTACTAGGCCCACCCTCATCCGGCAAAACAAGTCTTTTGTTGGCACTGGCCGGAAAGTTGGACCCTAGCCTAAAGGTACATTTGGACTTGCAAATAAAAAAAAAAATACATTATTTATAGTAAGTCCAATTAACTAAAAACAAGTTGATAATGACTACGATTAAAAATAGGTTAAGGGAGAGATTACTTACAATGGACATAAGCTCAATGAATTTGAACTCGGAAGACGTCAGCGTACATTAGCCAAAACGATGTTCATGTTGGTGAAATGACGGTTAAAGAAACACTAGATTTCTCTGCAAGGTGCCAAGGAGTTGGTTCACGTTATGGTACTATCATATGACCGTATTTTTAAATTGGTCATGTATTGAACATTTAAACCTCTTTTAAATCTAATTTTAACAAGTATAACGTTATATATTAATTAATTGTAGAGTTATTAACGGAGCTTGCTAGGAGAGAAAAGGAAGCTGGAATTTTCCCAGAAGCCGAAGTCGATCTTTTCATGAAGGTAACAAATTGACTTCTTAATTCATTTAAAACAAATAGCCTTTATTTTTAATCATAATTAATTATACTAATTAAAAGGACTTTCTGAATTCAGGCAACATCAATGGAAGGAGTTGAAAGTAGTTTAATTACCGACTACACTCTTAGGGTAAGCATGACACATCTGTACACATTTTGTCTTTTTTTTGCCAACCAAAACATTATATAATTTAATTAAATCAAATAAATAAAAAAAATAGTTATTTTGGGGGGCTAAAGATAATATCATAATAGCACTAGCAGGATTGCAACCACAACTTTATTTTAAGTATTTTTCTCGTTGTGGGTCAACCAATCTGCCCATTTAATTCCATTAAATTAATTAAGGTAGCATGTCGTTTTATTCCTCTACGGCTTTGAGTTATTTTCAACGTTATGGTTGGTGAACTAACCTTTTTAAAGCTTATGTATGATTATATATTGTACCTTTTTCATACAGATTTTGGGACTTGATGTATGTCGTGACACGATTGTTGGTGATGAAATGATACGAGGGATCTCCGGGGGTCAAAAGAAACGAGTGACAACAGGTTAATAATTCACACAAAGTTTATTTAATTATACTGTTTTTAGAGGTCAAAATTTGAAATTAATATATGATTAAATTGACTAAAAATATTGATTTGAACACACCAAACCCAAGTCATCTCATGGTGGGTGGGTGGGGGGGTGGGTAGTTGAATTGTAACAAACAAAGTGATTCACTTATCCTTAATATGTAATGGGTTAAGTTGTTTCAATTCATGTTAGGTAAACCCACATCACCAATGTGAAATTATTGGCTAGGTGGTCCATCAATTTAATTATATATCATGCATAGTCATGAAAATGATTGATTTTTTTTTATATAAAAAAAATACGCGTAAATTTTTACAGTTAATTTTAAACATTTACGGATAACAGACAAGAACAAAAAAGATGTATATTATAATATTTACATCATTACATGTCATGTCTAGTGTCATGTCTCGTGTCTATAGTTTATAAGGATAAATTGTAGCTGGCTAGGCCAATTTGTTATTTGTCGTTATGGTCATTTTATTTCCATAACTCTGATGTCTTGTTGTGTTTGGATGAAGAATCCCTCAATCTAAAATGGGTCCCTTAAAAAGGAAATTACCGTTAATAACATTTTTAAGACAATGACCTTGAAATAATACGTGTTATTATAACCGTAACACACAAATCTTATGAGATGTGAGATTTACACTTGTAAAATAAATTATGTGAGTTAACGTGATAACGTTTTGACTTGTAAAACAGGTGAGATGATTGTTGGGCCTACCAAAACATTGTTTATGGACGAAATATCAACTGGGCTCGATAGCTCAACCACGTTTCAAATAGTAAAATGTCTCCAACAAATTGTGCACCTTACAGACGCGACCGTCTTAATGTCCCTACTACAGCCTGCACCTGAGACATTTGACTTGTTTGACGACATTATATTGTTGTCCGAAGGCCAAATCGTATATCAAGGCCACGAGAACATGTGGTCGAGTTTTTCGAAAGTTGTGGGTTCAAATGCCCAGAAAGAAAAGGCACGGCGGACTTCTTACAAGAGGTAGACTTCCTAGTCCCAACCCAATGGGCTTCTATAAAATAAATGGGCCTTTTTATACTATCTTATCATGAATATTATCTAAAACATTTAAACCCATTTATCATAGGTTACATCAAAGAAGGACCAAGAGCAATATTGGGCCGACCGAACAAAACCATACAGATACATTTCAGTTACTGAGTTCACAAAGCGGTTTCAAAGATTTCATGTTGGGCTTAGGCTAGAGAACGAACTATCTGTTCCATATGACAAATCAAGAAGCCACAAGGCTGCATTAGTGTTTAAAAAGTTCTTGGTATCTAAACGTGATCTTTTGAAGGCTTCATGGGACAAAGAATGGCTACTAATACAAAGAAACTCATTTGTTTATGTCTTCAAGACTGTTCAAATTGTTATAGTGGCTTTCATTGGATCAACTGTGTTCTTAAGGACTAGAATGCACACAAGAACCGAAGACGATGGGGCTGGATACATTGGGGCATTATTGTTTTGTATGCTTATTAATATGTTCAATGGTTTCGCGGAACTGTCGCTTACTATTCAGAGACTGCCTGTGTTTTTTAAACAAAGAGACCTGTTGTTTCATCCTCCATGGGCCTTTACTCTTCCAACTTTCTTGCTTCGAGTGCCTATATCGGTTCTAGAAACTACTGTTTGGATGGTTGTTTCGTATTACACCATTGGGTTTGCACCTGAAGCTAGTAGGTTCTTTAAGCAGTTTTTGTTGATATTTTTAGTCCAACAAATGGCTGCGGGAATCTTTAGGGTCATTGCTGGAATTTGTAGAACCATGATCATTGCCAACACCGGGGGAGCGCTCACGCTACTCCTTGTGTTTCTTTTGGGTGGTTTCATCCTTCCTAAAGGTTAGTGACTTGGTTTGGAAAGACTAGAATAATGCAAATAAACTTTTCGGCGAAATTCTTCAATGAACTTTCTTTTATACATTTTTACCTTATTTAAGGCCTTGTGTTGTACAGGTCAAATTCCGGACTGGTGGGAATGGGCTTACTGGGTTTCACCCATGACGTATGCGTACAATGCCATCGCAGTAAATGAAATGTTTGCTGATAGATGGATGAGCAAAAATGTATGTCACATACTTATTATCATTGTTTTTCTAATGTGACACGAATTAATATTGACGAAAAAAGCTAAAATGATTATATGTGTTTATCCTATACAGGCCTCTGATAATGTCACCAAATTGGGTATACAAGTTCTAAAGAACTTTGATGTTCCTACCGAGAGTTACTGGTACTGGATTGGAACTGGCGCTCTTGTTGGTTTCACGGTTCTACTAAACGTTTTATTCACCTTGGCTCTCATGTATTTGGATCGTAAGTTTCAACATCTAAAGGTTTAATGTTGGCCTATTTTTGTTTTCAGAAAAGACTAACCTTTTAAATAAAAATGCTGATATTTTAGCGGTCGGGAAACCCCAAGCAATAATATCCAAAGAAACAGCCGCGGAAATGGAAGCTAACCAGGAAGATTCAAAAGAATCACCAAGACTAAGAATAAGTACATCAAAGAGAGAAAAACCACCTAAGTCATTAATAGCTGCTGATGGGAACAATACAAGTATGATAATAAGTTTTAATTATTTTCGCACTTAACGTAATGTAACATTTTTTTATGTTCAAGACATTAAAATGGGGTTCATTTTCAGGAGAAATGGCTA
The DNA here is from genome assembly GCA_030844895.1 of Ambrosia x helenae. Classification (NCBI taxonomy): domain Eukaryota; kingdom Viridiplantae; phylum Streptophyta; class Magnoliopsida; order Asterales; family Asteraceae; genus Ambrosia; species Ambrosia x helenae. Next base: position 27,206 of record JAUTDX010005137.1, on the reverse strand, counting down.
TGCATCGAATGAACAGTCGAACTAGGGCCCATGAATTATATAGAGATGAAGATCTATATAGAAATGAAGATTCAAATCCTGATGCTGCAAATGGTGTATCTCCTAAAAAGGGGATGGTTTTACCATTTACTCCTCTAGCCATGTCATTTGACACTGTAAATTATTATGTTGATATGCCTGCTGTAAGTTGTTCTTTTACTAATAAGTTATATTTAAAAGATATGATTAATAACCAAATCAACAGTTAATGAGAGCACTAAATTAAACAGGAAATGAAAGAACAAGGTGTGTGACAGAAGATAGGCTTCAATTACTACGTGGTGTAACGGGTGCATTTAGGCCTGGAGTTCTTACTGCTTTAATGGGAGTAAGTGGCGCTGGAAAAACTACGTTAATGGATGTTTTGGCCGGAAGGAAAACAGGTGGATATATTGAAGGTGATATAAGGATATCTGGATTTCCGAAAAATCAAGAAACTTTTGCAAGAATTTCTGGATATTGCGAACAAACTGATATCCATACGCCCCAGATCACAATTCGCGAATCTTTAATATATTCAGCTTTCCTTCGACTTCCAAAAGAAGTTAGCAATGAAGAAAAAATGGTGAGTAACTTGTTTTGTTATCTATATATTAAGACATTATTACCAGTTATACCTGAAATTTAAGTTATTTTTAAAGTTTCGATTAATATGTTTGAATCAATAACTTCTCAGACGTTCGTTGACCAAGTGATGGAGCTAGTTGAGTTAGAGAGTCTCAAAGATGCAATTGTGGGACTTCCAGGCATTACTGGTTTATCAACAGAACAAAGAAAAAGGTTAACGATCGCAGTTGAGCTTGTTGCTAATCCTTCGATTATTTTTATGGACGAACCAACTTCTGGGCTTGATGCAAGAGCAGCTGCCATTGTAATGAGAACAGTTAGAAATACAGTTGATACTGGAAGAACAGTTGTCTGCACTATTCACCAACCTAGCATTGATATTTTTGAAGCATTTGATGAGCTTCTATTAATGAAAAGAGGCGGACAAGTGATTTACGCTGGACCATTGGGTAGGAATTCCCAGAAAGTTGTTGAATACTTTGAGGTACTTCTCGTTAATACGATTTTTGCAGGAAATGATAACCGAAGAGATAGATTTTAATCGTAAATACCATATTTTTTTAGGAAATACCCGGGGTACCAAAAATACCAGAAAAGTACAATCCGGCAACATGGATGTTGGAAGTAAGCTCAATTGCGGCTGAGGTTAGACTTGGAATTGATTTTGCTGAACATTACAAATCATCAGCTTTGCATGAGTAAGTGCTTCTTTTTATACATTCAAGACTTGTTTAATTTAACACTTATTAGTAAGGCTTAACACAAATTCATGTCAATCTAACAGAAGAAACATGCGTTTGGTGAAAGAGTTAAGCGCGCCTCCACCAGGTGCAAAAGATCTTTACTTTCCAACACAATATTCTCAATCAACATGGGCACAGTTTAAATCTTGCTTATGGAAACAATGGTGGAGTTACTGGAGAAGTCCTGATTATAACCTCGTTCGTTATTTCTTCACGTTGGCTTGTGCGCTCATGGTTGGTACCATTTTCTGGAAAATTGGGCAAAAAAGGTTTGTTTCTTTCTTTTCTTTTTTTTGCAGTTGGAAACAAAAAGCATGTATACATGCTTCAAAACTTATTATCTAATTCCCTTCTTTTTTTTTGGAATGTCCAGAGATAGCAGTAGTGATTTACAAACCATCATTGGAGCTATGTATGCTGCGATCCTTTTTGTCGGTATCAATAATTGCTCAACTGTTCAACCAATTGTAGCAACAGAAAGAACCGTCTTTTATAGAGAAACAGCCGCTGGAATGTATTCAGCATTACCATATGCCATGGCACAGGTTAGAAAAGAATTAATAATAAAAATAATTTGGAAACAGTTTTGTGATTCATGTTAATGTTCTTGTTGATAAACTAACTTTTTGTTTTTATCATTTTGTCAACAGGTTTTTGTGGAGATACCATATGTGTTAATTCAAACAACATATTACACACTCATAGTGTATGCTATGGTCGCATTTGAATGGACAGCAGCTAAATTCTTTTGGTTCTTTTTTATCAACTTCTTCTCGTTTCTCTACTTCACATATTATGGAATGATGACGGTATCCATAACGCCAAACCACCAAGTAGCAGCTATATTCGCAGCAGCTTTCTACTCGCTTTTCAATCTCTTTTCTGGTTTCTTTATACCAAGACCGGTATGCCTTTTTCTTTTTTGTATATAAGCATATTTAACACGTATAATGATAAAAACTTACCAAAATAAAATAATTTTTTTCTTTTGAATTCAGAGGATACCCAAGTGGTGGATATGGTACTACTGGATTTGCCCGTTGGCATGGACTGTGTACGGTGCAATTGTTTCGCAATATGGTGATGTGGAGGCCACCATTAATGTGCCCGGGATGCCAAATGATCCTACAATCAAGTGGTATGTGAAAGACCATTTTGGTTACGAGCCAGATTTCATGGCACCTGTTGCTATAGTTTTGGTTGGTTTTGCGGCTTTTTTTGCTTTTATGTACGCTTATTGCTTAAAGACATTGAACTTTCAAATGCGATAGTTAGGTAAAACAATTTGTAAAATATAGATATGTATTTTTATTAAGCCATTGTGATGGTAACACTTGAATATAGGTTTCCAGATTTATCATGTATCGACTGGTCTTGAGATGTAATTTCAAATTGTATATGGTCATACTAGCTTATTACCCCGGGAAGGTCCCGGGGTTGAAAAATTTAATATGACTTAATAAAAAATGATAAAAGAAGAAAACTCAAATCATGAATTGTCATCATATTACTGCCCACACACTCAAACCAATTTGCCATAAATTTGAAATAAAAGCTAGAGCACATATTGTCTATAACTAATTCTAAATGTCCACTATCAGTAACAGCAAAGTCAATCTAGTATGCGGGGAGTACTCGGAATAATCGGCGAACTCGGCTATACTCGGCGACTCAGGCCTTGTTTTGCAACATCGTGCTCCGACATATTCATGTACTTTGTTTAGAACCTGATAGTATGCTAATGTTTTTAATTTTGGCTTTATGTGATTGTTTAACTAATGTAAGGGATGATACAGATATATTACCTTTCAATTAAGTCTTTTGTGTCAGGGACTTATGGCTTGATGTACACATGTGTTGGTGTGTTCAATTCGAGTTGAAGTTGTTAGAATTCTTTGACCCCAATCGAAGTCACTGCAAGTCTGCAACAATACATATACAGGGTGTGTTGGTGAGCTTTTGTATGTCATCCATGTCTGCTACTTCTTCCCATAATGCGACATCTATTTAGTTCTAACGAAAAGTGTGCAATCATATGTTATATAATTAGATATGTAGTTTATATGTAAATCACACATTATTTCAATTCTCATTCTCTTTTCTTACGCCAACAAAAGCAATCATATACAATTTCATACAATACACACCCATACTTAACACACATATTCGCCAGCATATGTACCATATTTTTTCGACAATCGGCACTTATTTTCAAGTCACACCCCATCAACAGTTTATAGTTTACGACCAAGAATAAGCTTTATAATCATCAAACCGAAAGTTGGATATGTTACCTTGTTGCGAGATGATCACCACTCGAACTTGACACGCCCAATTCCATCCCACGTGGATCGCAACAACTTGAAACTCTCAAAATCATATCATCAAACAACTAATGGTAATGTTCAAGATCCAACAATTTAACAGCTTCCCTCTTCTGTTCTTCACACTGGAATCTAACAAAACACTTCTTCATCTCCACAAACACATTGAAAAGCTCATCAGGAACATCTTTTCACTTCTTTTGCCTACTTATCACCTCGATTTTCGCTTGCTCCTCCTCGGCTTCCAAATTCCTAATCAATATTCTTGCACCTTCGACATCATCAATTGCAGAGCATGCAGGAAGTGACCTATGAATCCTCACTATCTCCTCCAACACTTCATCCACCGATTTCCTACCCTAATCCATCCTTCCACAAAGCCTAATTCCATAATTTATAAAAAAAATAAAAAAATGATCAAGAAACAACAATTACGACTAAAACAGAAAAATTATAAGTGTATACACAATTAAATGAACACCCATTACAAAGATTCACAAAAACCTTCAAAGACTTAAGCTTCATAACTATTGATAAAAAGTTAAAAACCACAATAACATAAAACAAATATTAAAACCCAACCAGTGATCGTGCATTAGTACTTCCACACAGACAATAAACATACCATCCAAAGCCCGAATATCATCAAGCGCATCCCTGCGATCATCAAACTCAACAAACGCATTAACCAGGTGGCCTTCTAGCAACCCACACGCTGCATTTGTTTTAATTCCAATTAGTGTCTAGCATCTTTAAATACAACAAACAACCAAGCTAATTCATAATCCAAATCATCCCATAACAAAATTTTCAGCAAAAAATCAAAAGCCATAAGAAAAAATTAACCAAAACATTAATAAAAATTCTTATTGTTAAATACACAAAGTTTTACCCGTTATTATCTTCCGGTGAATCTTGTTATCTTCCAAGTAAAGACAGAATTTTGTATGAACTCTTGAATGATCAATATAAAACCTAACCTTGTTAGAATTTGAAACCGCGGTCTGCAATGCTTTCAATTTTTCATTAATCCTACTTTTCCTCCTCTGAAAAAAGATAATTCAAGTCATAAATTGATAATTAATTAGATTATAATTCAAAACAATAGCATTTTTTCTAATTTATAATATGTAGAGCAAAATCGGAAGAAACCAAATTGATTTACAGATGTACCCTTCGTATGTGTGTAATCATCCCTTCATCAACCTCCATATCCAAAGCAAGGTCAAGCTTCCTAATCTGTGACCAGGAAACACAAAAGAAAAAAAGGTTTTTGATTGTTTAATGCAACAAAAGCAACAACAAAAATAATAATAATAATAATATTATGTAGAGCAAAACTGGAAGAAACCAAATTGATTTACAGATGTAGAGAATATTCAAAGTACTTATGCAAAACTAAAGGAAACGGTAAGATGGTGTGGTGGAACGATGGAGGGGAGATGAGGTGAGCGTTTGGAGGGGAGACGGATGTTGAATCGGTGGTTGTTGTTGTTGGTCGTCTGGTTCGGTGAAGTGAAAGAAGAGACGGTCCATATGTAGGGTATGAAAGAGATTGATGAAGAATTAGGGATATTAGGGTTTGAGGGGAGATGGGATAATATTATAAAAACGAAAAAATTAAAAAACTTAAACTTTTCACCTCATTATGCCACGTGGCACATTCAAGGTGGGGTTGAGGCCACCATTGAACGCCACGTCAGCAAAAGTGTTTTCTTTTATATATATAGATAGATGATACTTGAAATCGTATTCTTTTTTTAATTATGAGAACCGTTGAGATCGGATAGAACATGATTTGCGATATACACTAATAGACTGTATATATTTGAGTAATAGATATAGTGTTTAAATGTGTTTAAATGTAATTATCTTCTCCCAAAAAATAGGAGATTATGTTGTACACCTATATAGGTTTGATTATTCATCAATGAGAATCATCTTGAAAATAATATTATCTTACATGGTATCATCCTTGATCCTCTAACCCTACCGCTTCCCTGCCCCCTTTCTGCCTGCTGCCGCCGCTGACTCACAACTTCCTCACCTCCACCACTCTTCTCTACCACGCATACCCGACCTACGACCACACCTACGGGTCTTTGGTTGCCTTTGCTACCCTCTCCTCCCATCTACTTCCATTCACAAACTAGCACATCGGTCAAGACCATGTGTTTTCCTCGGCTATCCCACGAACCATCGCGGTTATAAATGTTATGATTTAAACTCCAAACAAACATTTATTTCCCGACATGTTCAGTTCGAGGAATCCATTTTCCCCTACTCCATTCAACAACCAACCACACCCTCTACCTACGATTTTCTTTTCCAACATATGTCTCCCCTCCTCTGGCCCTCTGTCCAAACGCCTTCACCACCCCCACTCCACCACCGAACCCACCTGTGCCACCTCCTGACACTGCCCAATCACCCACTAGCCCACTGCCTACTGACCCACATCCAACCAGCCCAACACCTCCTGTCTCCCCTCCCGGCCCAATACAATCTTCCACCTACAGGCCCAATACACCTATACTACAAACCTATACCCGGCGGCCCAAACAAACCACCCAACCCCAACCTGTTTCCCGGGCCAACAACACCAGTCACCGGTTCCGGCCCACCCCACCAGCGACACCGCCAACATTCCAGCCCCCTCCTCACCAACTCAACCCGTTCCGAACCAGACCAACAACCGCACCATGCGTACTCGCGCTATGGATGGCATTTCCAAACCAAAAATCCCTTTAACCTACACACTACCACCATTGCACCCATACCCAAATCTCCTCATATTGCCTTGTCCAGCCCCGAATGGCATGCTGCCATGACCAACGAGTTTAGTGCTTTAATTAAAAATGAGACCTTGGAGTTGGTACCTCGCTCCCCGGATATGAACGTTATTAGATGCATGTGGTTATTTAAACATAAATTCAGGTCTGACGGCTCGCTTGAACGGTACAAGGCAAGGTTGGTTTGTGATGGTCGCAGTCAACAGGTTGGCATTGATTGTGGTGAAACGTTCAGCCCGGTGGTTAAACCCACCACTATACGAACAATCCTTACTTTAGCCATCTCTCAGGGATGGCCCATTCACCAGTTGGATGTTACAAATGCATTCCTTCATGGTCATCTATAGGAGACAGTGTACATGCATCAGCCTATGGGTTTTCGTCATCGCGACTTTCCTGATTATGTTTGTCGCCTAAAGAAGTCTCTTTATGGCCTCAAACAAGCACCCAGAGCTTGGTATCAACGGTTCACTGACTTTGTGTTATTACAGGGCTTCACTCAGTGCAAATCGGACAACTCTTTATTTATTTATAATCAGGGCCGCAACATTGCTTACCTTCTTCTTTATGTAGATGATATTATTCTGGCCACCTCCTCTGACGCTCTCGTCAGACTCTTATGACTACTCTTGCAGGGGAATTCGCTATGAAAGACTTGGGGCCTCTTACCTACTTCCTTGGCATCTCTGTTCAGCGTAAGGACAATGCTTTATTTCTCTCTCAGCAAGCTTATGCCAAGGATATCATTCATCGAGCAGGGATGGACTCATGCAAACCTGCAACAACTCCAGTCGATACTCAGCAGAAACTTGGCAGTCAACCTGACTCTTTATTTGATGATCCTTCTACTTTTCGTAGCCTTGCAGGAGCCTTGCAATATCTCACCTTCACCCGCCCTGACATTACATATGCTGTCCAACAGGTTTGTATGCATATGCATGCCCCGGGTACGGCACATTGGAATGCCTTTAAAACGCATAATCCGGTATCTTCAGGGAACTTCGGACTATGGTCTTCACCTTAGCGCCTCGCCCAATCTCACTCTTCGGGCATACACAGACGCAGAAAGGGCTGGATGCCTAGACACCCGCCGCTCTACTTCCGGCTACTGTGTCTATCTAGGTGACAACCTGGTCTCCTGGTCATCCAAACGCCAGTCTACCATCTCTCGTTCCAGCGCGGAAGCTGAGTACCGCGGAGTCGCCAATGTTGTTGTAGAGATCTGCTGGCTTCGGAATTTGCTTCTTGAACTTCATCGGCCTCTCTCCAAAGCTTCTCTGGTCTACTGTGACAACATCAGTGCTATCTATCTCTCCAACAACCCGGTTCAACATCAACGGAATAAACACATCGAGCTCGATATACATTTCGTCCGTGAGCATGTTCAAAAAGGCCTTGTTCGCATTTTACATGTCCCGTCTCGGTTTCAAGTTGCTGACATCTTCACCAAAGGTCTTCCCCGGGTCCACTTTGATGATTTTCGCTCCAGTCTAAGCATCCGTTCTCTTCCCGCTTCGACTGCGGGGGTGTAATAGACTGTATATATTTGAGTAATAGATATAGTGTTTAAATGTGTTTAAATGTAATTATCTTCTCCCAAAAATAGGAGATTATGTTGTACACCTATATATGTTTGATTATTCATCAATGAGAATCATTTTGAAAATAATATTATCTTACATACACTCAGTTCCTTAACATTACACCACCCTTTTAAAAAATAATTGAACTCCTTTTATCATCTGTTACTCAACAGTTTCATTTCTAGCATAACCATTTAGTATAAGCCTAAAGAACTAAAGATCGACTTTAGGTTTCGAAGAAGCCAAACATGAATTTAAAAAAAAATGACACTAGTACCTTGATCTATAGACACGGTTGAATTTTATTTCTAGAAGGGGTTATGGCTAAAACCGCGTACCAAAACAAACGACCTAAATAAATTGGAACCCACTTAGGCTGTGACCTGGTGGTAGAGAGGAAAACCTCTCTTAGAAGAGATGGCTGTTCAATTCCACCAAAGATGGAACTGGGGGTAGAAATTTAGTTCAAAAAAAAATGAAATTAAACACGTCTAAAAAGTGAATCCGCGTCAAGTAGCAATCTTTAGACGGGGTTTTTATAACTGCTTCTAAAGTTAAGTCAGATAACAGGCTTCTTGCCTTCGTGATCAATTAGTCTATGATGTCTTTTAAGGTAAAAAAAATGTTACTGAACAAATGTTTTGTTGTTAATATAACTCCATTTTCATGGATTTTAAAATTTGATGAGCGCCCAAATGTCATGATTGGACGTGTCCGGTGTGCCAAACCGGACAGCGCCAACTCACTTCCTACGACGGTGGCTCTCGTCGGCTTGGGCGGCTTGCTTTCCGGACGACATCTCCAACTCACCGTTAGATATGATCTAATTTCCCAAATCTAGAAACCGAAATAGTCATATTGACATACCACATCACTATTCACTATTCATATAGTACATATTTTTCTAAATTCATTGCATAATACTTAACTACTTGAATTCTTGAATACAATTTTGTTTTTTCAACCATCAAATTTAAAATGTAGCTTTAGCCTTTAGGCCCATAGATAGTAAAGATGGCCCCTGGTCTATAAAATTTAATAACCCTTATTGCTTGATTGTGATATCCAAGTCATGGCCGTTCACATTTTCTAAGCCCAGCTTTGATTATCTGTTGACAATATGTACACACACTTAGCCCATATTTTAAATGAAATATACACATTTAATATAACATACAATAGGTGCCTAACTATCATGAAGAGCTGGGTAAGGTTACAACATCACCATGACTTTATGATCATGTTATTAATGATCGACCATCTCTTGTCCACGTAAAACCAGTCGCTTAAAGTCAAGATAAATTACTAATATATTAAATGTAAAGGACAAATGTTTGCTTGTCTGTTTATAAATATTAATGATCTTCATATTTGGTTTCTATATATACACTTTTGTTACTATTTTGATCAACAAATACATGTTTCTGCATTTAATTCGATAGAAAGTTTAAAAAAAATTCGATAGAAAGTGATTGGAATTTAGGTCATTCACTATTATTTTTATAACGATGCGAGGCTAAATTACTTGGTACAGACTTTTGTTTTTTTAGTGGGATGTGTTGTTTGATGTCTTTCAGAGGGCTGAGATTTCGGCGAAAAAGGCTGGGATTTGATCAAGAGGTCATTTGTCGAAGTGATCATCGATTGAATGGATAGAGACCATGTTTTATATAATAAACTCCAGTTGGAATAATAAAATTGGACTGTATTAGATCTATCAATACTAACTATGTATAGATCACAATTTGATAAAGATATAACTTAACGAGTCATAAAGTTAAAGAATAAAAAAAACTAGTCAAGTACCGTCACCGTAGCGACATCATCTCTCTAGTTTAATAAACGAAGGAAAAGAAGAGAAAATGAATTAAGGAGGGAAAAGAAAGAGAATGAAAAGGAAATATTTAACTAACTATCGTGTTCTCGAGTCCGAAAGAAAGGAAAAGAAAACTAAGTAGTTTATGTTTTCGGAGTAATGGATTTAAATAATCCAAACTATTGACTATTGGCCAATAACAGTCCCAACTACGGAAATAACCACTAGCGGTTCCAACTTTCAGACATTTTTCTCTCAGTGGACCCCCCGTTAACTCACACTAACGCCGTTAGCTGAAACTCACAATTCTAGGCAATTATTCACGGGTTTGAAAGAGGAAATCAAGACGATGATATTGGTATGTTGAATTGCAGAAATAAGCATGGTTCATCGGTTGTAGGTTGATGTTCTCCTCGGATGGGATGACCGGAACCAATGATTAAACCATCGAACCATGCTCATTTATGCAATTGAACATACCAATATCATCATCTCGATTCCCTCTTTCAAACCCGGTGCAAAATCGCCTAGAATTGTGAGTTTCAGCTAACGGCGTTAGTGTGAGTTAACGCGCGCGCGCGCGCGGGGGGGGTCCATTGAGAGCAAAATGTCTGAAAAGTTAGGACCGCTAGTGGTTATTTTCGCAGTTGGGACTTTTATTGACCAATAGTCAATAGTCAGTGGCGAAGCTTGGTTTTGGAATCGGCGGGGCCGGACTCAAATTTTTTCGATCGGTGGTGGAAATCGGCGGGGGCCGGACTCAACCCGGACGCAATTTACCTACGAAAATCGCAAATTTCCACTAATGCGCCAAAAAACAGGGGGGGCAGGGCCACCCTTGGCCCCAAGTAACCTTCGCCCCTGTCAATAGTTGGGATTATTTAAATCTATTACTCCTTTAAAAAAATCATTTTCTTCCACATCTCTCCAATTTGAAAGGATGATAAATGAAAACTAAGCCAAAATTTTCCTTTCATTTATCTCTCTCTCTTTCCTTAAAAAAAATCGTAGAACATAATTTTTCTTTGACATTCTTATAAATCTCTTACTTTCCTTCGTTAAATGAAACTCGGGATCACAGACTCAACTAACCAAAATCTTGATTTGAAGGTGAAGGATGGAGAGTTGCAAGTGTCTATGTGTGTTTCTTTTTTTTTTCTTGACATCAAGTCTTCACTTATGTAGACTACAATAGTACCACATGTAAGAAAGACACATGTATATCATTGTTGTATTCTGTCATAAAATGTTTGCTCACTAACAAGTCTTTAGAGAGCAAGAGAGGTATGTGTGAACATGATGCCCAAAATTGATAAGCCTCTCTATTCCTATATATTTCAAATCCAAAGAAAAGAGGAAGTTGAAGTCCATTAAGTTAATATATCACAGGTTTGTTTTGGTTAGAGGAAAATGCGTTCCTTTGTCACCGTAAAATCCAAACGCTAGTTTGAAAATTTTGATGGGAATTTTATGTTGCTTCAATTTTAATATCTTTTGACTTTTTTTTTGGTTTTTACTACCATTTTGCGATCAAACCGATCTAATAATTTAGTTAATGCAATTGATGAATCATCAATAAAAGTTTTCTTATTGGTTATTGGATTTTATTACTCCCAACTATGTGGTATTGGTCGCTGCCACTCTCAACTATCACTTTGACTCATGTCACTCCCAACTTAACACTTTGTTTGTTGTGTCACTCCGGAGGTACTTGCCACGTCAGATCCACGTCAGATCCGGAGTGACACAACAAACAAGGTGTTAAGTTGGGAGTGGCGGAAGTCAAAGTGATAGTTGGGAGCGGCAGCGGCCAATGCCATATAGTTGGGAGTAATAAAATCCAATAATCCTTTCTTATTCGATTATTCCTTTTATATATGTGTGTTACAAGTATGGGAATTTTGTGTTTTGTTATTTTCGTTCCGGTTTTGTTTGGTTAGCGTTTTGCTAGTGTTGTTGGTTCAATGAAATTGACTTAAAAAAAATAAGTCATAATAATTAGGGAAAATCACCAAATTGGCCCGTTGACCGAGTGAAAAGCTCAAATAGCCCCTTGACCCGTCTCCCAAAGACGGGTCACACCTTCCAAGACGTCTCAAACGTCCCCCGAGACGTCTCCCACTCTAACCAATAACTTACCGCCACGTCATCAACCACACACTCTCTCTCCTTCTCTCATCCTCTCTCTAATAATTACCCATCACATCTCTCTCTCCTTTCCTCCTCTCCTTCTCTCTCTGCTCATTTTCTCTCTCTCTCCTCTCTCTTTCTTACCCGTCTTTAAGACTACACAGCTTACCAAGTGGGGTTTTGTTGATATTTTTGATGTTGGTGATTAACCCCAAGAAAAAACATAATGCTTCGAAATTTAAGAGTTTCAGATCAATACCTGACAAAAAAAGATATAAACTTTGGATTAACAATGGTTCATGTTGGATGACGATGATTGACTCTCTCTCTCTCTCTCTCTCTCTCTCTCTCCTCTATGCTCACTTTCTTACCTACCGGAGACGTCTCCCTCTCCTCCCTGTTCACTTTTCCGATCGGGTTCATTGATACCCGCTAAAACAGAGTCTACGTTTTACGTTTTGAATGGATGATGGAAACGAGATCGATATGAAAAAAAAAGAACACACAGAGGGGACGTCTCCGGTAAGAATCTTGGATGAGTTATGTATGCTTGGCCAGTTAATCTGTTGTGACCTGCACCAAGGATGAGTTATGTATGCTTGGCCATTTAATCTTGTGACGTTGGATGAGTTCTGCTATTATATATTTGAGGGAACAGTATAGCGTGCGTTGGCCATTTGGAATTACTAGAGAGTGAAGGAGAGGAGGAAAGGAGAGAGAGAGAGATGTGATGGGTAATTATTAGAGAGAGGATGAGAGAAGGAGAGAGAGGGGGGGCGATGACGTGGCGGTGAATTATTGGTTGAAGTAGGAAACGTCTCGGGAAACGTTTGAGACGTCTTGGAAAGTGTGACCCGTCTTTGAGAGACGGGTCAAAGGACTATTTGAGCTTTTCACTCAGTCAACTGCCCAATTTGATGATTTTCCCTAATAATTATAGATCAAAATGGAATTCAGAACCATCAAGCATCCTCCTCCTTTGAATTATCAATTATCAAAAAAAAATTATTATATGTAATGTTAAATTACAATTAATTGATTTTGCCAAGCATAATAAACTAGTAACAATCTTGATAAATTAATAAAAATCTTGATCTCAATTCACTAACTGTTGGTTAAAAATATGTTATTTTTAACGGCAAACATAAAACTTTTATTAATCGTAAATGCTAGCGGGATACTAGCAAATACCACATATACAAGCCACGAAACAAGAAGACAAACAAACAAAAATAACCCATCACCAACCTACCCTACACAGATGAAACCCCCTCCAAATGGCCCAATTTAGATCAGTACACCTAGCTCTCGACTTAACCCACAAGAAGCTTCTTGACTTGATTTCCCCCACAACGCAGCCCACATCTCCCCACTTCTGTGAGAACACCAACTCGTTTAGAAAATCCGAAAGCAAAAAACGAATGCAGACCACACCATGTTAACACGGCAAGCCATACCAACTGAGCAAAGCCACAATAAACCAACAAATGGTCGATGGTCTCCTCGGCCTAACCGCAAACTGGACAAGAGCAAGAACCGACTTGAATCCCTCGCCTTGATAACGCCGTTAAAGTAGAAGCCTTTGCAGCTCCGCCCTCTAAGGCACGATACCGACCTTTTTCGGCACCCAGTTACACCACTTAAATAAACGCTGAACATTGCCGTACCTCAGATCGCTGAGAATCGCCTTCAAGCTCTTAACTGTGAAACCACCCAACCCACCAGAATTCCAAACCCAATTATCCCCAGCCCCATTAAAAGTTTGACCCCCCAACCCACTGTTCCAATCGACCAAGCTCATCAAGTTCCAACCTATTATGTAATTCCCTTTCCAATCCCACCCAAACCCGTTATGACCCACTCCTACCCGATTTGCAATGGTAGCCTCTTTAGACCTTTCCAACTCGAACAGAATGGGAAACTCTAAAAACATTGTATAGAGTATAGATGGCAATTACCGGTGTTCAAGATCGGATTATCTAAGTTTCAGATATTCAAAAATTTCGGATACTGGATTTCAATATCCGAAATCTCGGATATCCGAATTTTGGGGATCCGAAATCTCAGATATCCGATTTTTCGGGGATCCGAAATTTGGATACGAATTTTGATTTTGAAACGGATATCCGAAGTTAAAAAAAATTGTTTCCTACATTCGATACAATGAAAATTATGATCATTGTTGAATACACTTGTTTGCAGTTAGAAGATACAAAAAAAATAACACCTTTTTCAAACAACACTTTTAAAACCCAAAATTAATCGATTGAAACTGAAACCAGTAACGCTTTTTCTCAAATACAACAAATTTAGTTAGATCAACCGATTAGGTAATACTGAACAAAAACATCTTCTCTCTGCATAAATCTGCTAGTTCTGTTGTGTTCCCGAGTTCACTTAATAAGAGAAAAGAAAGGAAATGGAAGGAAAGAAAAGTTTGATTGTGTTCCAGTATTTTTTCTTTTTAAGGAATGAAATGGAAGGAAAGAAAAGAATGTGTGTTCCGGATATTTTGTTTTTGGAATGAAAATAGAAAGAAAAATAAGGGAAAATGAGCCCAAATTCCATCATTCAATATTGGAAAGAATGGAAGGAAAAGAAACGGAAAGAAAACAGATGAACAGAAAGGAAGAGAAAGGAAATATCTTCCTTTATTTTCTTTTTCCTTGTCAACGTTTTTAGTGTTTATTTCTTTCTTTATACTTGCATACACGTGCTTGTGAGCTTCATCTATCATTCTTTGATAAAACTGAAAAAAGAACTTGCAAATCGGAAGACGAGTGAGAGAAGATAAGTGAGGATGAGGATAGGGGGTGATGAGAGAGCGATGGTGAAGCTGTGAGGGCTGACGGGAGAGACGACTGGGAGAGGAACTCCCAACCGTAATTTTCTTTTGAATGGACAAGGCAGGATTGAAAAATTGGATTTAGAGTTCCGTATATACCAATATACATATATATTTTTTTATTTTCTAATTTTAGATAATCGAATATCCAAATTATTTAATTTTTGTTGAGTTAATTGCCAAAATGGCCCCTGAGGTTTTCCCCAAATTGCTTGTCTAGTTATCAAACTTGATTTTTATCACTGGAGCCCTTAGAGATCAAAAAGTGTTAAAATGGTCACTATTTAACTGAGTAATGAAAGTCTGTTAAGTCTCACGGGCAATTTCGTCATTTATGTCCTCAGGGGCCAAAATGGCAATTAATGGAAAATTATAAAAAAATAAAATTCAAACACGTTTTTTCGAACACGTTTTTTTTTCGAACAAGTTTTTTTTTCGAACACGTTTTTTTTCCGAACACGTTTTTTCGAACACGTTTTTTTTTTCAAACACGTTTTTTTTCTAACAAGATTTTTTTCGAACATGTTTTTTTTCGAGGTGGCATCCTACGTGGCATGCCACGTCAGCATCACACTAACGGAGTTAGCCTCAGTTAGTTTGGGTCTGTTGGTGGCCAATATGTCGAAAGTTGGGACCGCTAGTGATTATTTTCGTAGTTGGGACCATTATCGGTCAAAGAGCAATAGTTGTGATTATTTATTTCCATTACTCCATTATTAATTTATATTTTTGTTGGGACAAATATATATACACTGCGATTTAAAAAAGTTATTATCTTATTATTTTATAGATTGGTGTCTAGTTTTGTACCGGTCCCAATTGTTAATTTTATTGAAGTTATTAATTTATTGAGTATTAATTTATAGAGATTTTACTATTTACGTAATATATATGAACTTCTCTCTTTCTCTTTATATATAGTCATAAGCCATACATGTGGTAGCCACTTAAGTTGAATGTTGATCGAGCACTACTAAAACAGGTGTGTTGAGGGAAAACTAAAGAGAAAAGTCATACTTTTTTCAATCCTTCTGCTGGTGCCTGGTAGCCTATCACCGTGGATCGAGTGGAAAAAAGCTCAGCCAAGGTGCGTTCAATTAATGTATGCAATATTCTTCCCTTAATCTTTCACATGTCTGTTAGCGTTATTGTCTAACATACATTTTGGTGTTGATTGAAGGTAGCATGTTCGACAAAAGTTGGCTTTGTGCATGCAATATTTTTTGGTTGAAAAGTCATACTTTTTTCAATGAATTATTTGTTTGGGTTGACTATTATTAAGATCTACATCATTCTTTCATGTCCTTGTTGTTTTAGAAGAATATATACTACAACTAATAAATACTTTTAAAATTTATGAATGAAAAGACAGAATACAAATACAATTTTTAAAAATTCAAAATCATAACAATACAAAAGGAATATATAAACAAACAGTGATATGCTAACCAAACACAAAAAATAAATCACACCTAAGAGTGATACCGAAACGACATTCCAGCGGTGGTTGGGTGGTATTGCCTGTAGGTAAAGAAGACCAGGTTAAATTCCTGGCATGGCCTGGGGTATAATTAAGAACATATTGGTGTAGTTTAGGAGTAGAGCAGCATTCGTCGTTAGAAAAATAATACTGACACATCTATTGGGTGTTTTTTGTTGACACAAAGTTAAATGCGCAAGAAGTAACTATTACCCATATACATGGGTGGAGTGGTGGAGAGGCCTTATGTTCACTTAGTTGATCAAGGGTTCAATTCCCACTTCCAACATTTATGGTCGGATATTTTGCCAAGTGATGGTTGAGCATACCCTCTTTGAAGGGGTCAGGTTTGATTCTGATGCCCCCCCCCCCCTTCCGGTTTTCTATTACCGTACATTTACTCCAGAGAGGCGTGCCTCTTGTGGAGGGTGCAACATCTGTCAAGTGGCAGATGGCGGGAAATTTTCCGGGTGGAAACCTTAGTGCCCCTTATGCGCAGCCTCGACTCGCTTGTGAGCCGGCCACTCTCGCGTCAGCGTGGACCCGGTGAAGACAACATATATAGTCTGACCATTGTAGAGTGGCTAGGGGATCCCCTTTTGGGAATTGTAATGAACTTTGCCACAACATATAAAATCACCTTAAAAAAAAAGAAGATGCATATTAAGTCGTTAACAGTTATAGCGTTGGTGAATTAACTGCTGGTGTAATAGTAATATTAAAACTCTGCCATTGTAGAGTTTGTAGAGTGGCTAGAGGATCCCCTTCTGGGAATTGTAATGAACTCTGCCACAACATATAAAATCACCTTAAAAAAAAGAAGATGCATATTAAGTCGTTAACAGTTATAGCGTTGGTGAATTAACTGCTGGTGTAATAGTAATATTAAAACTTGCAATAAATTGGATGTTTTTTGTTGACAAATAGCATTATTACTCAAGTAAATTGTCATGTTTAGGTTTTATGGCTAATTTTTATAGAGTACATTAATTCCAAACTAGATAAGGTAATAAACAACAACATACTTTTAGGGTGTTCGGAATTTTATTTGCAAAATCTTTTAGGCAGTGTTCTGTACTTTTACCATTATGCTATTATGATTATTAAATAAAGCCAGCCAAATTGTTCACTAAAATATATGATAGTCAATAGAGTAGCAAATTTTTCTTGTATATACCATACGTAGAAAATAGGGGTTTACATGTGTTACTAGCTAATTCAATAAATGATTGCAAGATCAAAGTCGTATCTCTCATTTCTATATAAACTTGATTAACTAAATTAAACAGGTTCCTATATATAGAAGTTGGATATGCAAAGGTAAAGAGTGATGGAGGAAGAGAATAGAGTGAGCATTGTTAGGAGCATAGGCAGAAGTTTGAGTAGGGCAGCTGGGAATTTAGGAATTGAAGATGTGTTCTCCTCAGTGGGGCAGGCAGCCATCACACGCGGAGCAGCCGCCACTCTATGGAAGACGAAGAGGCATTACGATGGGCTGCTTTGGAGAAACTCTCCACCTACAATCGTTTACGAACCACCATCTTCAAGCCTTATGTTCTGGCGGATCAACAGGAAATGCCAACGGACAAGATGTTATTGGATGTACGAGAGCTAGACACAAATGCCCGACAACAGTTCATTGACACGATCTTTAAGGTTGCCGAAGATGATAACGGAAGGTTCTTGAGAAAGTTCAGAGATCGTGTTGATAAGTAAGCATTCGTTTGATCTCCATAATCTTTCTTTTATGTTGTTGATTTGTATGAGAAAATAAAAATAAGGGACTTCCTATGTATGTTTATACCACATAGGTAAACATCAAATATAAAGCTTAGAGTTGATAGATTTTTTTTTTTAAATCACCAAATTGAACATTGACCAACATATCACCAAAATGAACATTTAACTAGTTTAAATTTAGAGAAGTCACGCAAAACAAGTTTGTTCAGAGGATGACTCTTGTATCAAACGTCTAAGTCTTTGATCTTTAAAAAAACAAGGGATCCACGCTCTCAACCAATTACAATCAGACATGTTTATAAATTGTCTAGTGTATCAGATTCTTAGACGTCTCGTCATATTCTTAGACATTTCATCTGATTCTTAGATGTTCATCAAAAGATTCTTATACGTCTAATATTGGACATTTCGTACAACTCAAGACGTTTAAGACACATGTCAAGCTGTTATTGGTTTTCCGTAGGGGTCCCAGGCTTTCTTAAAGGGCTAAAACTTAGATGCTCCATACACGTGACATCGTCTGAACACTCTTGTTTTACGTGACTTCTCTAATTTAGACGTGTTAAATGTAATTTTGGCAAAAAAAAAAAAAAAAAACATGTCGGTGATTTTTCCAATTTTTTTAAGTATTTAAATTATTGTCATTGAAAATGTTCAAAACGTAGCATAACAAAAAAAAAATGATTTTTTATAATTTTCCATTGGGAAATTACCAAAATAAGCATGTTTGACCACCAATTACCAAAATAAACAAAAGCGCTAACTAGCCAGTTTTAGCCGATAAATCATGGGCAAAACTGCTGGCTAAATTGGCTTAGGCGGCACCTTTGCCTAGTTTGGTAAAGTGTGGGTCAATAATGCTTATATTGGTATTTTTCCCTATTCTATATATAGTGCATGTTTGGCTCTCCTTATGTGCCCTCCTTATAACTTATGATTTTTTCAAAAAGTTAATAAGGAGAAAAAAATGTTTGGATAATAGTTTGAAAAGGAGTTTTTTTTTGTGCCTTGAAAAAGAGATAAGTTATAAGTTACAAATTATAACTTTTTGATTAAGAAGATAAGGAGGTGAAAAAAGAAATAAGTAAACAAGTTAGTTGGAGAGCCAAACATGCCCATATATTGTTAGGGGTAACTTTGCTAAATAGTAACCTAGTTTTAGTAGTGTTCTAATCAAGTCACTCATAAAAAAAAATTGTTCCAATTAGGTAACTAAAGTTATTTTAGTGTTCTAATCATAGATAATTTACCTATTAAGAAGGTCACCAATCCATATGACTTTTATTTGGTTAGTTTTTTAAATGTTGACTTGGATTATCAATAACAACATGGATTAAAAAATTGGAAAATATATTTTTAAAATTACAAAAAAAAATGAAAATTACAAAAAAATTATGAAGAAAATTTTAAAATAATTATAAAAAATATGTAAAATTATAAAAAAAAGTAAAAAACTAATGAATTTTTGTTTTAAAATGCGAACTTTTTTAAGATTGGCTAAAAAATATTAATTAAAAAAATATAAACATTTTTAAAATTTTCGCAATTTTTTAAATATTCACAATTTTTATAATTTTTTTTCCCAATTAGATTAGTCAACTTTACTTTAATGTTCTAATCAGGTCACTGAAGTTTACTTTAATGTTTCAATCATAGATATTATATCTGCAATTCAGGTAAACTATATAGGATTAGAACATAAAATAAACTTTAATGACTTAAATGGAACAAATATTTTTATGAGTGATCTAATTGGAACACTAGTAAAAGTTGATTACCATTTTATATAATATTCCCATATTGTTATATAGAGAAGTCAACTAGTTATTCCCCAGAGGTAAGTAACAATCTTTTCACTTGATTACAAAACCCTCGCTTTGTATTTCAGGGTTGGTATCTCTCTTCCAAGTGTAGAAGTTCGGTTCCAAAATTTGACCATAGAAGCAGATTGCTACATTGGTGATAGAGCACTTCCATCACTACCGAATGCGGCCCGAAATACTTTTGAATATCTTCTGGATCTTATTGGGATCAGTTTGTCTAAGAAAACCAAACTTACCATTCTTAAAGATGTATCCGGAATAATCAAACCATCAAGGTATATACATCAAATGTTCTTCTCAATCTAGGCTCCCACCCCGTGCCACTAGTGTGTGGTTATATATATAAAATCTTTTTTTACAAGTGATTTTCTTAAGGTTCTCTAATATAATTTAAGTTTAGAGAAGTGATCATAAAAAACATAAATAATACATATTATATATAAAATCATTTTTACAAGTGTTTTTCTAGAAGTTTTCTAGTATTATTTCAGTTATTTATGATCACTTCTATGTATGTATGTATGTATTGGATCAAATAAAAAGGAAGATTTTTTTTCTAAACAGTATAGGAAGGAATAAGAAAGGAATAAGAGAGTGACATATGACACAATTAAAAATTAAGGATAATTGCCTCAAATTCCAGTATAAAAATATAGCACAAAATATACAATAAAAAATAAAACAGAGACCAAACGATACATAACAAAAATTCAACACAAAAAATAAGCACAAATTTAATTTTTTTATAGTAATAATATATATATGATGATTTTTTACTTTATGCAACACAAAATAATGTCGCATAATTAAGTTATGAACGTTTGGAAAAACTATAAAAAGCTAGAATGATAGAAAAAATAAGTTAATAAAAGTGTCCATTCCTAATATACTCTTCCAACCCTTTTTTTCTTCTCTATCTCAGTCATTGATTTAAGATGGAGTGTGAAATTCCTTCTTAAAATTTTTAGGGAAAATCCTATTTTTAAGAAATCTCTGCCTATATATATACTTATATATACACACACAAGTAACAATGTATTTGAGATGTTACAGAATGACACTTTTGTTGGGTCCACCATCTTCTGGGAAAACAACACTTTTGTTGGCTATGTCCGGAAAGCTCGACTCAAGCTTAAAGGTTAGTATAAACACTCAGCATAAAAATAATCTACATGGGTTACATGCAAAGTGCAAAATGGATAGAGGTGTAACATATGATTTAAAATAGGTTGAAGGGGAGATTACTTACAACGGTCATAAGCTCAATGAATTTGTACCTCGAAAAACATCAGCCTACATTAGCCAAAATGATGTTCATGTTGGAGAAATGACTGTTAAAGAAACTTTAGATTTCTCAGCAAGGTGCCAAGGAGTCGGTTCTAGATTAGGTAATTATGCTAGCTTAATTTCCAAGCAGATTTTCCCTTATTGATACTAGACCCAAAAAGATGTAATGTATAATTACTAACTAATGGAATATAGTGTGAGAAATATTTTCTTCATTGAATTTCTCAATTGATGTTACATCATAATATAGGAATGAATACAACAAGATCTCCATATTTTTGGGAGATATCCTAAATTACATCAATCATCATAAATTAATATATTTACAATATATGCTATTACACCCCCGCAGTCGAAGCGTAGGGCGGACGAATGCTGAGACTGTTCCGAAAATCATCAAAGAGCACACGCGGGAGACCTTTGGTGAAAATGTCTGCAATCTGATGACGAGAAGGGACATGAAGAACCCGAACACGACCTTTCTGAACCTGCTCACGAACAAAGTGGATGTCGAGCTCAATGTGCTTAGTGCGTTGATGCTGCACTGGGTTACCAGAGAGGTAAATGGCGCTGATATTGTCACAGTAGACAATCGAAGCCCGTGTGATCGGTGCTGTAGTTCCAGAAGAAGATTACGCAGCCAGCAGAGTTCAGCAACAACATTAGCCACACCACGGTATTCAGCTTCAGCACTAGACCTGGAAATAGTGGATTGACGCTTGGAAGACCAGGAGATTAAATTGTCACCAAAGTAAACACAGTAGCCTGATGTTGAGCGTCGAGTGTCAGGGCACCCTGCCCAATCCGCATCGGTGTATGCAACAAGCGAAAAAGACTGAGCAGGTGTAAGATGAAGACCATAATCAGCTGTGCCCTGAATATAGCGAATGATGCGTTTGAGCGCATTCCAGTGAGAGACACGAGGCGCATGCATGTACATGCAAATCTGCTGAACAGCATAAGAAATATCCGGGCGAGTAAAAGTCAAGTACTGAAGTGCACCTGCCAGACTGCGATAAGAAGAGGGGTCATCATACAGAGGACCTGAATCCGCCGATAGCTTGGACTGAGTATCAACTGGGGTAGCCGCAGGCTTACAGGCATCCATGGCAGCCCGATGAATGATGTCCCGAGCATACGACTGTTGGGATAAGAACATGGAATCACCGGTGCGAGTAACCTGTATCCCCAAGAAATAAGACAAAGGACCAAGGTCCTTCATGGCGAATTCACCTGCAAGAGTACCAAGAAGGCGCTGACGAAGATCATCATTAGAAGTGGTGAGAATGATATCGTCAACATAAATAAGAAGATAAGCAACGTCACTGCCGCGTTTGTAGACAAACAGCGAATTATCAGACTTGCTTTGAGAAAACCCCTGAGAAGTGACAAAATCCGTAAACCGCTGGTACCAGGCCCGTGGCGCCTGTTTGAGACCATAGAGGGACTTTTTCAGAAGACAGACGTGATCTGGAAAGTCCTGATGACGAAAACCAATGGGTTGATGCATGTAAACTGTTTCTGCCAAGTTACCGTGCAGGAAAGCGTTGGTGACGTCAAGTTGGTGAATACTCCATGATTTTGCCAAAGCCAAAGAGAGAACTGTGCGAATGGTAGCCGGTTTAACAACCGGACTGAAAGTTTCTCCACAATCTATGCCCTGTTCCTGTTTACGCCCATCACACACTAAACGAGCTTTGTAACGCTCGAGACTGCCATCCGACCTGTACTTATGCTTAAATAACCACATGCAACGAATAATGTTCATATCAGGTGTGCGAGGTACAAGTTCCCAGGTCTTATTTTTAATAAGGGCACTAAACTCGTTAGACATGGCATTGTACCACTCTGGAGTGGCTAAGGCAACCTGAGGGTTTTTGGGAACGGGTACAAATGGTGGTGGCATGTAGGTTAAAAAGTTGTTTTGGTTTAGAGATACCGCTCATAGAGCGAGTGTGGACGGTGCGCATAGGTGGGGGAGGGGGTGGGGATGTGGAGGTCGTGGCAGGAGAGGGTAATGGGCCAGTGGTTGGCGGGCTGGGTGGTGATTGGGCCTGAGGATGGGTAGGGACGGAGGTACTTGGGCCAGAGGGGTGGTCAGACGTAATGGTTGTTGGGTCAAGCGAAGATGGAGTGGAGGTGGAGGGTGGGGTGGCTGGGCCGAGAGTGGTGTGTGGGGTTGGGCCAGGAGCCGTAGGGGGGATGGCCCAGAATTGGGAGAAGAAGTGTTTGGGTGTCGGGTAAGATGGTCCCAAACGAGAGGGTTGATGGTGGGGTTAAGGAATTCGTATGATGGAGGTGTGGTGGGTGATTGGATGGCATATGGAAAAATGGTTTCCTCGAAGTGAACGTGTCGGGAAATAATGAGTTGATGGGTGGTGAGGTCGAGGCACTTGTATCCCCGATGGTTAGATGGATAACCAAGGAAGACACATGGTTTGAGCGATAGTTGAGTTTGTGGATAGTGGTGGACGGGGTAAGGGGGTAACATAGGCATCCAAAAACACGAAGATGTTCGTATTCGGGATGACTCCGTAAAGGAGTGAGGTGGGTGAGCGAAAGTTGTAGGTTTTGTTGGGGAGAATGTTGAGAAGGTAAGTGGCGGTGTCAAGCGCATGATGCCAAAAAGATGGTGGCAAAGATGCTTGGGCTAGAAGGGTACGAATCATGTTATTTATGGTTCGAATTTTGCGTTCAGCTTTCCCGTTTTGTGAGGACGTGTAGGGGCACGAAAAACGGAATTGCATGCCAGTGTTATGACAAAAGGTATAAAAATTATTATTGGCATATTCTTTACCGTTGTCACACTGTAATTGTTTTATTGAACGCTCAAATTGGGTACGAACAAGGTTGTGAAGTTGGGTAAATGTGGTATAGACTTGGGATTTATTGGCAAGGGGAAAGGTCCAAAGGAAATTGGTGTAGTCGTCTAAAAACAGAATGTAATACTTGTGCCCCCCCGTACTAAGTATGGGAGAGGTCCAAAGATCACTATGTAAAATATCAAATGGCAAACGAGTAACATTAACAGAGTCATAAAACGGTAAACGTACACTTTTACCAAAAATGCAAGATTGACATAAAGTTTTATTTTCTTCATTGAATTTCTCAATTGATGTTACATCATAATATAGGAATGAATACAACAAGATCTTCATATTTTTGGGAGATATCCTAAATTACATCAATCATCATAAATTAATATATTTACAATATATGCTATTATATAGAAATGCTGGCGGAACTTGCAAGAAGAGAGAAGCAAGCTGGGATTTTCCCAGAGGCTGAAGTCGACCTTTTTATGAAGGCAACTGCCATAGAAGGAGATGCTAGCAATTTGATTACTTACTACACTCTTAGAGTAAGACGGAGGTTTTCATTTTTTAAAAATTATATGAACCAAATTAGTTTGATGTTTCTACATTTGAAAACTTTGACTAAACTAAAATATGCATGTATTTCTCAAACAAAACAGATCTTGGGCTTGGATGTTTGTCGTGACACCTTTGTTGGTGATGCGATGAGACGAGGGATCTCTGGTGGCCAGAAAAAGCGTGTAACTACAGGTAAATTACTCTAATTTCTCTATCATTAAAGGGAACACTCATACTTGATCATAAAAAAAACAATTTGAAGTTATGCTTTGTACTGGTCTCATCTTGATTCATGAATTTTTTTCAACTTGATTTGTTACTTTGTATCAAAATGATAATAGAAACAAAATAACATATGCATCCCATTCACCGAAACTGTAACATTTAGGAGGCTGATGCTTAGCAAACCAATATACTATACATCGATCACTAACAAAACGAAAAGTTAAAGAAGCTAGTAATTAAGCCACTAAATGTCATATTTGACCCTACGCATAGAAAAGTAAAATAAGCTAGGAATAAATTTGATGTTTTTGTGACACATTTAAGAAGTGCAAATTAAAAGGTTTTGTATACTCTTCTGCTAAGTGTTACTAAAAAAGAGGATATGTAGTCATTGAACCAAAATAACATTTTTTAAACATTTAATTCTTTGTGAAAAATATAAAAGCTGATGGTTAAAACGGTTGCTATTCTATTATATTGGTAGTAACACTATCGGAAGTAACTCTAGTAGTAACACTATCGTAAGTAACTTAGTTACTGATGATGCCCAAGTTGATGTTGATGCACACTTGCACACTTATTATTGATAACATATAGTTGCCACTATTATCAGTTGCCCGAGTTGTAGTTAGAGATGAGCATTTTGTATGGTATCGAATGGTACCATACAGATCGTATTTAGGTATGAATTAGATAGCCATTTTTGGGCTTTTTTTGGATTGGTACTTTCAGTTTGGTACGGTATTTTACCGACTTTTAACTTCGAATTGTACTAAAGTAGTACCCTATTGTACCAAGCATTTTCGGTATTAGTATCCATTTTTGGCAATTTTCGGAATCAGAACTTTCGGTACTGGTATGGTACCAACTACCGAGCTCATCCCTACTTGTAGTTGCTGTGATGTTTTTATGATTACAGACACTAGTGATGCTTAGTTGTTACAGACGACCAATTTTCCTTGATGACTAGGGGAGTAGGGGCTCTACTCCTTGGATCCCTCCTAGGTCGCTGCCCTCATGAACCTGTCGGGTTCCTTGGTTCTTTAAATTAAAATAGTCTTTGAATGAGCATGTATTTCACACCTAATAACTAGTATCAATGTTGAGTCTTATCTTCTATTGATCTTAAGTAATTGCAAATTAACTAAAATGATCTTATGTCGGTAAAAATATATACACAACAATCATCAAAATATTCATTATAATCCATTAGCTTTGAGCAAATTACAATAACTTAAGAACCACTTAAAGTCTTCATCTAGTCCTTGAAAACTTCACATATATCGTCGTGGCTCCTGAAAAACTTATTTCGTAATACAAGAAATATCTAGATTAGCAACAAGCGTAATATTGACATATGCATGTATGTGTTTTTTTGTGACAATTAAAAATACATTAGGTCATTACTTTTGAGTTTGACACATGCCGTTAAACAAGTTTTGAACTTGGAGGTATTATACATATAATAAACCAAAGCCATTTTAATGACATGACACTCAAAGAGGCATTCTCCTCTTTGAGTGTGCCATGTATCATCCCATGTGCATTGAGATATTTTAGGAAAAAAATAATTTAAAAACAAAATTAGATTTTTCTCTCTTATGTTTCCTCCCATAATTTTTAAACGTTAATATCTTTTATATACGAGATTTTTTAAAGAAAAAAATTACACTAAATTAACGAGCGTTTTATTATCTTTCCAACGAGTACCATATTGATATATAAAAACGGAGAAAAAAACAACTATTTTTTGTTGGGTTTTGTTCAAACAGGAAAAAAAACACAAAGTATTCAGGTAAATCATTAATCATGTATAGGCAATCACTAATTATATTCAAATCAGTAAATATGAATATATTTCAACATGCGTTAGCATTGGAGTTATACATTGTTTTAGGTTAGATATTAATATTAGAGTTATACATTGTTTAAGGTTAGGCGTTAACATTGGAGATATATTTTTTAATTGTTTTAGGTTAGCTGCTACCCGAAGCTTTCATGCATGTAACTGTAAAGCGCATCATTCTATTTCATATGTAAAACTAATATGTCATATTAGATTTTCAACCCCGGGATATTCCCGGGGTATAATCTAGTGAGACTTTATATAAGCAAGATGTCCAAAATAAATGTCAAAATCTATTTTCTGAATGGATTTACAAATGACCAGCACTACCTATTTTTACTCGCAGGCACGCCACCATCGAAATCAACACGACGGTTCACAACAAACACGACGTTATGTGTATATTACAATAAATCCGAAGCTAACCCTATACTTATAATATTTACACTTTTACCCTAACTATACTAACTGAGTTTCTTAACTAACTTTAACAATACTAGTGAGATCGTGATTAACTAATAAAATTCATTGAAACCCATAATCCCAATTTTTTTGGCCTTTTGTACAAGTCGTGATTATACATTCCGGATAA
>JAUTDX010005136.1:0-50300 GCA_030844895.1 Ambrosia x helenae | reverse complement strand
ACATAGACAATGAAGCCAAGTCGCACAATCAAGTCTTAGTTTATCACCAGGAGCGAGTATAAAGACCGTACCGACCCTAAATGAGATCTTGATAGTAGAGGATTAAGCCACTAAGTGTGTGTATTTCTACGCACAATGGGCCAATCACTACTCGCAAGATTAGGTTAGCTCATAAGTGCATAGGTTGTTACACACCATGGGTACACTCATGAGTCCTCCCACTTCCTATCAAGACACCCACAAGACCAAAGACTAAGTGATTAGTTAATTAAATTCATTAAACAAAGTTTAGAATAGTAAGAATTATTAAGAACACAAAACACCACTTTAAAGAAAAGATAAAACTATTTAATTCATACCAAGTTTCCATCATCTCCCAAGAAACACCAACAGAAATCTAGCCTAATATGGATGATACAACAAGCTTACAAAGTTGGGTTTCGTACAAGACATGGTGAGGGTTATATGAAGATTTCTAGTGGGTTTTGGTGATTTCGGGTTGTTTCTCTCTTGAATGTGGTGTTTATGGAGTGTTCCCAGGCTCTAAAGGACCACCTACAATCCTCAAAAGAGGGCAGAAACTTCATGGAGAAGTGTTGGTTTTCAAGTGTGAAGGGATGCTTCAAAGTGAGGGGTGAAGGCCTTATTTATAGGCATTCCAGACCAAGCACGCCCGTGCTTCCAAGGGTGGCATGCCCGCGCTCGACAGCGGGTACTCTTGCAAAGTCCTTTTTGCAGAAGATGTCTGTCCGTAGGTCGAGCACGCCTGTGCCATAGTACCTAGCACGCCCGTGCTCCTTAGTACGTGTAACCGTCTTGTCAGTTTTGGTCGGTTCGAGCCTTGGGGAACACGTTTCAGTTAAAGCACGCTCATGCATACTCTGTGGCACGCCCGTTGCACATCTTCAAAGTTGATTTTTTGGTCTTCGTTGACTTGGAAATGTTGACTTGTTGACCCGGTACAGTGGCACGACTGTGCACGGCCGTAAGCCCAGCCATGCTGCAACTAGCAGAGCTTCAAAGTCTTCAAATCTTCGTCAGTTAATTCTGTTTTTATGCTATTTTTCACTTCTTTTCACCTCCTGACCTCTGATCCTACAATTATCAACAAGAGAGATAAATCATGACAAAACAGAGATAAAAGCGTGACTTTGAGTATAAGATAGGTGAGAATATGTGTGGAAAAACATGTCAATATCTCTGCATATCAACAATGCAGCTAATCAGTTGTTGTTTCTTTTCTTCCTCAGCAATCAGGATTTATTCCTCAGCAAACCTTTCTTCTTCATCTAACTCTCTTAGCTTTGTTTCATATGTTTTCAGTTTATCATTGAAGCTCAGATCTTCCCTCACTTCTATACTATTCTTGATCTCATCTTCCTTAGCCTTTCTTTGGGCTGCCAATAAACTCTTCTCCATTTCTTCTGATGAGAATGCTATTAGTGATGTAACATCCCGAAAAATCGCTTCGCTTAATCACGCTATTAGGCGTGAATAAGAAATGACAAGATGAATTAAATAGTAGACTGAGATTTTTCTGGGTAGTAAAATGGGATGATACGAGTGTGGGTTATGTTCTATTATGAAAATTTCTAGTGGAGGTTATTATCTTTATAATGGGGAAATAACACTAGAAAGAAACTTGCATAGTTAAGGTTTGATAACAAAAGGCTTGGGGGTAAACTTGAGGGACTTGTGGTGTAAATATGGCACAAACAAATGATCCAAACACACCCTATTTGGGTAAACGAATTCAGCCCTCTTTGAGGGCATTCTTGAGCTCAAACCAAACCCTAAGCCCTAAAGATGAAGAATTGATGAAAGAGGTTGAGGTAAGAGATGAATGGTTGGTTCTAGAGGGCTAATCTTCAAGAATTAAGCTTTGGTATGAACCCTAACCCCAAATTTCGTGTAGGATTCGAACCCATATGTGGGTTTTGAGCAAAACATGTTAAATTCGTATTATTGCTTGATTTTATGTGATATTGATCATCTCTAATAGTTAGAGAGGAGCTATTCACTATAGGTTGCTTGTTTGCAAAGGATGATGATATTGGGTTTTCATTTGAGCCTTGATATTGTTAAATTAGTTGTAAATACATGTAATGGTAGGAATGATGTGTAGTTGATCATATGCATGTGGAAAATTTGATGGTGATTGAAGGTGATTATGCATTTTGATGGAATGCATGTATTAGGAGCTTGTACATTGAGCTTAGAATGTTGTATGCACACCATGTGTTTGATGAAATGTCTAGATTAGTCTAACTTGTGAAATTGAAGGCAAGATTGGACAAGTATGAAAGTAGTATGATAATTGATTCAATTGATAGTAGGTTAACATGAGGATTGCGTCTTAGAGAGTAATCATGTGGGGATTTAGTTGATTATATGATGTGGTAGGAGTATGCATTAGTAGTATGTACACTATGCTTAAATACTATGATGCACGCCATTGTTTGTTAATTGGTATGACGAGTGATCTCGTATGTTAATGAGATAGGAACATGACACTTAGGGTGAATTTCGTAAAACCTAGTATACTAATATAGACATATGTTTGTAAAAAGGAAAGTTTGTATGGTTGAAAATTGACTTTCTGGAAAGTCAACTGACATGGAAATAATGTGGTATGTTTTCTAGCATGATTGTGAGATTGAGGATTTCTTGTGGGACACGTTAGCTTGGTTATGTGACACATACGATGTTGAGTTTAATTGCATGAATGATGAATCAAAAAGAGTGGGAAGCTTTGATGTATGCATGTTAGAAATTGACCTATGCAAGTCAATGTGATATATGAGTTGGATATGATTTGGTTTATGAATGAACATGTATGCTAACAATGATGTGAACATGATGATATGAAAGGATAGGAATGATGGACTCAAGCATGTGAAGCTAATGGGTCAAGATGAGGCAAGTAAACAAGCATGAACTTGGAGGACTTGAGGTAAGTGATTCTTATTCCGTTTAGGATAATGAATTTAAACATGTATATGTGTGTGTAAGTAGAATGGGAATCATGAAATGATGGAACGTTAATAATTATGCCAACGTAGAGAATGTAGCAACGGTTAAAGGTAGTTTATCTATACTTGAGAACACTCGAGTTATGGATAGATAAATAACTTAGTAAAATGATTCGTATGAATGTTAGAAAACCGAATGGGACGATAAAAATTTGTCCTTTGAGGCTTTAAAAAGTCTAAGTTTAAGTGTATATTGCTTGGGGTATTAATATCTTTGATTTTGTGCGAAATCTCCGAAGTTAGTAGCGAAACCGGTCAGGGGCGCAAGGTCAGAGCACCTTGCGCTGGTGCCTTGTCAGCTTGCGCTGACCTTCTGATGTGGTTAAACAGGGAGCGCAAGGTGGCCAACGCCCCTTGCGCTGGTGTGCACCAGCATGCGCTCCCCACTGGGTTTTTGTCCGTTTTTTGCATATTTAGATGTTTTGCTTATATGCGCAATCCGTATTCGCGTCTAACGCATCGGTAAGCATTGTTTGACTTCGTGAATGCGAGGTATAGCCAAAATGAAGGGTAGTTGTATGTTGGACTTATGTAGGTTAAAACCGAAACTTAAGAATATGTTTTGGCTAGTAAGAGAATGTTGTAAGCGCATATGAGAATGTTGTGAACGCATATTATCAAGTATGTAACAAACCATAGAGGTTTTAAAGTGTTGCAATTGTGTTTTTATGTCTTGCAAGGATCCTAGTGGAGGTCTAGCTCTTTGATGGTAGTTATATATGATTGATATGTGTGTATGTATGCTTATATATATAAACACACAAGCATGTAATTTTAGATGTTATGTGGAAATTTTTTAATGCGATTCCTAAACTTCTTGATGAGTTCCTAGTAGGTAGAAATAATTGGTGGGACATGATGATACGATCATAGAGATTATGCAAGCATATGTATCATAACGTTGTTAACTGTCTTTTTATATAACTGATAAGGAAGGTGCAGGTATGTTAAGATCAATCTTTAAAAGTTGGAAGTTACGATTCTGAGAACGGATCCAAGTTTGTAACCAGATGGATCCATACTCGCAAAAAGGGAGTTTTTTCGTGGCTTTTGGTTTTGCGGAAGTTATTTTATGTTGTTTGCGTATTATAAAAGTCACTTACCTTTCTAATGGTTTGGGTGTATGGTGGCTGCAGGTTATACGAGTCTTCCATTTGGGTGCATAATGGTTAAGATCGAGCAGGGCATGGATTGTACGTGGGCGCTTTCACATGATCAAGACTAAGAAGGTTTTGTGTGAACGCAGTAGGATGAATGAATGTCGTAACGCCTGAAATATAAATTTGAATGTTGTATTTATAAAGCACGAAATTTTCTAGTACGTATTTCCGCTGCGTATTTTCTGTATTACGGATTTAGGGTGTTACAAGTTGGTATCAGAGCCCTGGTTTGAGTGAAATCTCGTACAAGGAAGTAAGTACCTGAACTCAAACTTGTGTGCTCATGAAATCAGTGACCTGCACAATCCAAGACTCGATCGAGGCCCAAGGGTAGAATTTAATATTAACTCACATGACAGGGTAGAAACTAATTGTGGTGTTTATGTTAAGGTGAGCTTTTGGGGATAATGAAGAGGTCTCAAGGACGCGATCCAAGATAGATCTCAGAAAATTTGGGAAGGATAGAATGCTCGCAGGTACGTAGTATTAATACCTTGGTACCGGTGGGAGAGAATTTTCAGGGATGGTAAAATTAGATGGAAAAACAACCATGTTGTTAGGAAATGAAATTGAAAATGTAGCACGAAGCTGAAAACCAGTCCCCAGGCATAAGGTAATGATTACATGAAGACACGTGGATAGCATGTGGACTGTGCGCCTGGCCAGTGCACAAGAAGCATGCGATGCACGTGAGACCGTGAGAATCATCACAGGTATGCCTGGTAAAATTGGAAAGTAAGTGGTCGTGTGGGTGAATAGTTGGAATGAAAGGTTTGAGTCCGTAGGTAAGTACGGATCAAACCTATATGAATGAAAGGTTGGAATGAAAGGTTTGAGTCCGTACGGATCAAACCTATATGGTAGAAGTACCCTTATGGGTCAAAATGGTAGAAGTACCCTTATGGGTCAAAATTGTAAAAGTACCCTAATGGGTCAAAATGGTTGGAAAGACCTTAATAGGTCAAAATGGTTGGAAAGACCTTAATAGGTCAAAATGGTTAGAAAGATCCTTATGGGTCAAAATGGTTGGAAGGACCTTAATAGGTCAAAATGGTTGGAAAGATCCTTATGGGTCAAAATGGTTGGAAAGACCTTAATTGGAAAGACCTTAATAGGTCAAAATGGTTGGAAGGATCCTTATGGGTCAAAATGGTTGGAAAGACCTTAATAGGTCAAAATGGTTGGAAATACCTTAATGGGTCAAGAGGATGGGAAGACCTTAACGGGTCATATGGTTGAAACCATGTAAAATAGGTTGGAAAGACCTTAGCGGGTCAAACGGTTGGTAAGACCATGACGGTTCATAGGGTGGAAATCATGTATGATAAGTAGGAGAACCTTAATGGGACAAGGATGGAAAGGCCTTGATGGGTAAGGATGGGTGAAAGTATGTAATAGACTACCTTATGGAGAATGATGAGGAAGGGTGGTTTCCTTTGAAAAGGTATGATTAACTAACTTGATTGGTTTACAAGCCATAAAGCTCCGGTATGTACGTCTTTTATTAGCCTTTGAAGGGAATGTTAGAACAGGTGTAGAATACCTTTGTTGATAAGTGGACAATAAACGATTTGTGGCAAGATGCACAAGTCAAGCTCTGGAAATTTACGTTGTGGCAAGATACACAAGTAAAAGGGAAAATGATGACTACTTTGTGGAAATGTGGAACAACCCATGTAACGGGTCATTTGAATATGAACGAAGAAGAGAATGTGTCTTTCACTGACCAACGTATGCATGAATAGTCTAAATGCGCAGTTTAGTAAATTAGTCTAGAATAAGCCTGTTACATGGCATATAGAATGCATGCATGAATGAAAGGTAGAATCCATGATTCAGTAGTATTGGGCGGGAAGGAAGAAGGGAATTACATCCCCGTCTTTAACAATGATAAATTTAAAGGTGGTAAGAACGTAGTTTAATAATTTTGTGGGGATACATGTGTGTGTGACCGACGAAAGGAATAAATATGTATAATACATATATCCATATCCATGCTATATATATAGATGGGGGTAGAAATATACGATAGCTAACGATAGAAACAAATTGTAAAGGAAAGATGTATATAATTAGACATTCCAAGTGAAATAAATTTTGTATGGACTATTGAAAGTCAATTGTTATGAATGTAAAGGATATGTATAACCAATGACTTTGTAGATATGATTGGTCAAACTTCGGATATGATGAACTCTATGGGACAGGTGATATGATCTTAACGAGTTGGAACTCGTCATGTGAATGACCTAAACCAAGCTAGGTATGGCATGGAATTGTTAAGGAGAAAGTCAAGCCGACATCTGGATGGTCGGTTAACGTTGCGTAAGGAAGGTTAGTGAATTTGGTTATTTTGTGATTGTTAAGTAGGAAATTGATATGTCGAATAGTACCCACGTATGAATGAATGATATCTTACATATGATGTAGCTCGGAAGGTTTGACTTTTAAAGGTCAAAAAGATGAATGAGCCTTAGTTTAGACTCGGTGTTGTTAAGCAATGGACATACGTATCTACAGTAGGTAGTGCATGAAATGAACTAACAACCAAATAGGCATGAACAGAATGGCCCTAAAATCTACCAAAAGGGGTGGGGTGAGTATGGTAGATACATTGGTCCGGTAGTGACTATAGAACGATGTCGGACTATCAAGTTAAGTATGATTAAGTGAAGGTGAAACAGTAGTTACGTTATGATAGTGTGGTATGCTTGACAATTGCATGAAAGCTCGAGTTAATAGTAGAATGTGTGGACATATAATTATGTTTAGTCACGATTAAAGTCGTAGTATAGTCTTTAATGTGGGCTTGCGAGATGGCATGAAACTTAGAATGAAGTGACAGAGTAAATAAGTAAGTAGAGAATACCTAGTACAGTAGTGATGAAGGAGGTTTCGGGGACGAAACCCTCTTTACGGGGGGTAGACTTGTAACA
Organism: Ambrosia x helenae; assembly: GCA_030844895.1. Taxonomy (NCBI): domain Eukaryota; kingdom Viridiplantae; phylum Streptophyta; class Magnoliopsida; order Asterales; family Asteraceae; genus Ambrosia; species Ambrosia x helenae. Next base: position 43,172 of record JAUTDX010005136.1, on the reverse strand, counting down.
TCCCGAAAAATCTGCTTCGCTTAATCACGCTATTAGGCGTGAATAAGAAATGACAAGATGAATTAAATAGTGGACTGAGCCTTTTCTGGGTAGTAAAATGGGATGATACGAGTGTGGGTTATGTTCTATTATGAAAATTTCTAGTGGAGGTTATTATCTTTATAATGGGGAAATAACACTAGAAAGAAACTTGCATAGTTAAGGTTTTGATAACAAAAGGCTTGGGGGTAAACTTGAGGGACTTGTGGTGTAAATATGGCACAAACAAATGATCCAAACACACCCCATTTGGGGGTAAAAGAATTCAGCCCTCTTTGAGGGCATTCTTGAGCTCAAAACAAAACCCTAAGCCCCTAAAGATGAAGAATTGATGAAAGAGGTTGATGTAAGAGATGAATGGTTGGTTCTAGAGGGCTAATCTTCAAGAATTAAGCTTTGGTATGAACCCTAACCCCAAATTTCGTGTAGGATTCGAACCCCATATGTGGGTTTTGAGCAAAACATGTTAAATTCATATTATTGCTTGATTTTATGTGATATTGATCATCTCTAATAGTTAGAGAGGAGCTATTCACTATAGGTTGCTTGTTTGCAAAGGATGATGATATTGGGTTTTCATTTGAGCCTTGATATTGTTAAATTAGTTGTATATACATGTAATGGTAGGAATGATGTGTAGTTGATGATATGCATGTGGAAAATTTGATGATGATTGAAGGTGATTATGCGTTTTGATGGAATGCGTGTATTAGGAGCTTGTACATTGAGCTTAGAATGTTGTACGCACACCATGTGTTTGATGAAATGTCTAGATTAGTCTAACTTGTGAAATTGTAGGCAAGATTGGACAAGTATGAAAGTAGTATGATAATTGATGTAATTGATAGTAGGTTAACATGAGGATTGAGTCTTAGAGAGTAATCATGTGGGGATTTAGTTGATTATATGATGTGGTAGGAGTATGCATTAGTAGTATGTACACTATGCTTAAATACTATGATGCACGCCATTGTTTGTTAATTGGTATGACGAGTGATCTCGTATGTTAATGAGATAGGAACATGACGCTTAGGGTGAATTTCATAAAACCTAGTATACTAATATAGACATATGTTTGTAAAAACGAAAGTTTGTATGGTTGAAAGTTAAATTTCTGGAAAGTCAACTGACATGGAAATAATGTGGTATGTTTTCTAGCATGATTGTGAGATTGAGGATTTCTTGTGGGACACGTTAGCTTGGTTATGTGACACATACGATGTTGATAATTGATGTAATTGATAGTAGGTTAACATGAGGATTGAGTCTTAGAGAGTAATCATGTGGGGATTTAGTTGATTATATGATGTGGTAGGAGTATGCATTAGTAGTATGTACACTATGCTTAAATACTATGATGCACGCCATTGTTTGTTAATTGGTATGACGAGTGATCTCGTATGTTAATGAGATAGGAACATGACGCTTAGGGTGAATTTCATAAAACCTAGTATACTAATATAGACATATGTTTGTAAAAACGAAAGTTTGTATGGTTGAAAGTTGACTTTCTGGAAAGTCAACTGACATGGAAATAATGTGGTATGTTTTCTAGCATGATTGTGAGATTGAGGATTTCTTGTGGGACACGTTAGCTTGGTTATGTGACACATACGATGTTGAGTTTAATTGCTTGAATGATGAATCAAAAAGAGTGGGAAGCTTTGATGTATGCATGTTAGAAATTGACCTATGCAAGTCAATGTGATATATGAGTTGGATATGATTTGGTTTATGAATGAACATGTATGCTAACAATGATGTGAACATGATGATATGAAAGGATAGGAATGATGGACTCAAGCATGTGAAGCTAATGGGTCAAGATGAGGCAAGTAAACAAGCATGAACTTGGAGGACTTGAGGTAAGTGATTCTTATTCCGTTTAGGATAATGAATTTAAACATGTATATGTGTGTGTAAGTAGAATGGGAATCATGAAATGATGGAACGTTAAAAATTATGCCAAGGTAGAGAATGTAGCAACGGTTAAAGGTAGTTTATCTATACTTGAGAACACTCGAGTTATGGATAGATAAATAACTTAGTAAAATGATTCGTATGAATGTTAGAAAACCGAATGGGACGATAAAAATTTGTCCTTTGAGGCTTTAAAAAGTCTAAGTTTAAGTGTATATTGCTTGGGGTATTAATATCTTTGATTTTGTGCGAAATCTCCGAAGTTAGTAGCAAAACGGTCAGGGGCGCAAGGTCAGAGCACCTTGCGCGGGTGCCTTGTCAGCTTGCGCTGACCTTCTGATGTGGTTAAACAGGGAGCGCAAGGTGGCCAACGCCCCTTGCGCTGGTGTGCACCAGCATGCGCTCCCCACTGGGTTTTTGTCCGTTTTTCGCATATTTAGATGTTTTGCTTATATGCGCAATCCGTATTCGCGTCTAACGCATCGGTAAGCATTGTTTGACTTCGTGAATGCGAGGTATAGCCAAAATGAAGGGTAGTTGTATGTTGGACTTATGTAGGTTAAAACCGAAACATAAGAATATGTTTTGGCTAGTAAGAGAATGTTGTGAGCGCATATGAGAATGTTGTGAACGCATATTATCAAGTATGTAACAAACCATAGAGGTTTTAAAGTGTTGCAATTGTGTGTTTTCATGTCTTGCAAGGATCCTAGTGGAGGTCTAGCTCTTTGATGGTAGTTATATATGATTGATATGTGTGTATGTATGCTTATATATATAAACACACAAGCATGTAATTTTAGATGTTATGTGGAAATTTGTTAATGGGATTCCTAAACTTCTTGATGGGTTCCTAGTAGGTAGAAATAATTGGTGGGACATGATGATACGATCATAGAGATTATGCAAGCATATGTATCATAACGTTGTTAACTGTCTTGTTATATAACTGATAAGGAAGGTGCATGTATGTTAAGATCAATCTTTAAAAGTTGGAAGTTACGATTCTGAGAACGGATCCAAGTTTGTAACCAGATGGATCCATACTCGTAAAAAGGGAGTTTGTCGTGGTCTTTTGGTTTTGCGGAAGTTATTTTATGTTGTTTGCGTATTATAAAAGTCACTTACCTTTCTAATGGTTTGGGTGTATGGTGACTGCAGGTTATACGAGTCTTCCATTTGGGTGCATAATGGTTAAGATCGAGCCAGGGCATGGATTGTACGTGGGCGCTTTCACATGATCAAGACTAAGAAGGTTTTTTGTGAACGCAATAGGATGAATGAATGTCGTTAACGCCTGAAATATAAATTAGAATGTTTTATTTATAAAGCACGAAATTTTCTAGTACGTATTTTCGCTGCGTATTTTCTGTATTACGGATTTAGGGTGTTACAAGTGATGGGTTTAAAACAGGTTTACTGGTAGGCACAGGAATTTGAGGTGGAATTGGATCAGTAGATGTTTGGATAGAAGGTTAAATTTTGGGTTGAGTTTGCAACTACTGAAGGGTTGGTCTGAGTACCAACTACTGAAGGATTATCTTCAGTACTTTTGGGTTGGTCTTCAGCAGTTGTGTCTAAGGTTTGGGAAGTTTTCAGAGCTTTTTCTCTAAGGAGCCTTTACTGTTTTTCTTGCCAATTATGTCTTTCTTTTAGGGCAATCTCTTGTTTGGTTTTGAAGGACTCTTTTTGGGCATCCTTGAGTTGTTGAGCTTCTCTTGGTTTCTTAGACTGCTCAAGTGAAATCTTTTCAGGGCCCTTGCCTTTTGCTGTCATCTCCCCCTTTTTGGCTTCATCCACTACTGGAAACCAAGGATTAGGAAGTGCAACACCAGATAAGTGTTCCAGTTGCCTTTTGTTATCTTCTATTCTTCTGGACAACTTTCCTAACTTTGAATCTATGGCATTGTTGATCATCTCCAACTGAGTTGTGTTTTTAGTTCCATTGTAGTTGTAAAGGTTTGGAAGTGTGAGGAAATGAGTTGGTGGATCATCAGGTATAAAGGTCCTGCTGGGCTGCATACTTGGTTCAAGTCTATGCTAGCACCAGTGGAAGATTGGGTAGGCTTTTGTGAGTGAGAAGGGGGTGTTTTTGGGTGATCCTCGGTGAAAACTGGGGACGCCACTTTTGGGGAATTAGGGGTTAAGTGGTCTTTAGCCTGATCTTTTGTGACCAACTCCTTGAGTTTGGATACATTAGATTCAGGACCTTCATAATCAGTCGTCAATTCTTTCTGTGGAATGGTTGAATCATCATCCAAATTAATGGAGTCATCTGAATCCCTAATGATTTCATCAACGATGAAATCATTCGTTGTATCATGAGTTAGGCCCGTCCTAGTAGCCTCATGAACCCCTTTTTCTTGGTTCTATGGATTTCCTGCCTCAGGCTCAAGGCCTTCATCAGCAGTTGCCACAAAAGAGGTCTATAGTTATGTTACAACTGACCTCTGATCCATCAGGGGATGGTAAAACAGTAGTGGCAACCTCATTTGTACCTATAGTCTCAAAGATTGGGCTAAGAGACCTTGGTTCCTCCTCATCTCTTGGGTTAGGACTGATAATATCCTCATCAGTGGCTTTATCAGAAGTTTCTTCCCCTGTTTTATGTGGTGATTTGGGAGTGCCACTAACAGATGGGATATCTTCTTTCACTAGAGAAAAAATGTGCAATTTCTACTATTGTGTGTGTTGGTGATTGTTTAGGTTCAGTAGATTTGGGGATCAGTGGTTTTCATGGGTTCAGTAGTTTCAGGAAGAGGTTCAGAAGTTTTGGTCTTTTTAGACTTCTTCCTTGAAAACTAGATAAAAATAGCTTTGGCTCTTTTTGGTGAGGAGATGGATGTAACTAAGAGGAAGTTTCAGTTACATCTTTGTCAAGTGCAGATTGCACATTAGCATCCTCAGGCATCTCAACCTCCAGGGGTGCTTTTCATTTTAGATTGGTGGGTTTGGATTTTTGCTTCTTTGGCTTTTTGGTCTTGGAGGAAATGGGTTTGGTAGATGCGGGTTCCATGATGACTGCTTCTTGTTCCCCTTGGTCATCTTCTTGCATGGAAGCCGGTTTGTTATGCCTTTAGAATATTTGTGAAGTTAAAGGGTTTAGTTTTGAAACTTTTCCCACAAGTACCTCTTCACCAAGTTCCTTTATAATATAGTGCAATAGGAACCTTGGGTAAAGCAAAAATTTCTTTTTATCATTTTGGTGATGCAACACCAATTCATTGAAAAAGTATGATGATGCCCAGAAAGAAGTTTCATTCACTATGGAATGGAAATTTTGTTGTAAAGCAGAGGGCATCTGATCATAAGAGCCAGTTTTAGGACTCAAACACATGATAATATACTGAAACAACAATTTATATGGTGCATCAAAAATCTTTTGTAAACAGTAGCATGTGATAGAGTACCTTGTTAACCACACTCTGTCATGGTTAATTGGACAGTTCCAGTGGAAATATTGTGACACCCGCCAATCTTTCAAGTCAACACGTACACTTACTAGACAAACCTTTATTTTTTTAATTCTTTTATGTGCATATAATTATTTTAGTATGATTTATGCATGGGAAAGCCACATGATAATCAAGAAGAACAATTCCCAAGTGCATATATAACTAATCACATCAATAGATTGTCCTTTACCCTAATATGAAAACTACTTTAATCTCACTTAAATCCATAATGCCCCATTTACTATAATTAGTTATCTCTAAATCTAGATGTAATTAATAACTAAAATGGAAAGATCTCTTTAATCCCACAAAACCATAAAAGATTACTACCCTATTTAACCCTAATCTTGTCTGCTTGATACCTTATAACCATCGCCCCCTCCCCCATATGTTTCTTTTCTTTTGCTTCCTAGTCACATCAAACCTCATGATAAGTCATTTTTGTTGATGTGAACTAATGAAGGGTCACAAAAGATGGATTAGACTTAACATTAAGACTAATCATGGAAATGGAAAGATTCTAATTACACATGGATTTATAATAGTTGACTTACCCAATTTAAAAGCCTCCTTCATTCCTCCTCCCATCCTTTTTTTCGGCCAATGCACCTAGTCACCATCACCTTTGTCATGTGTCCCCTAATCACATTACACTAGAAAGACCATACACTAGTTTAGTAAGATTTCTTAATCACTTGGAAACATAGAAGATTTCTTGCCAAAACTAATGTGATCTTTCCCCTAACCTCGATTAATGTGAGCCACCCCATGTCCATGTGTAGTCATTTCACCATCTAGTTACACTAAACATCAAGATTATGCTCCCAGTCTAGTGTTATGTCAAGTTAATTTCATATGATTATACATTAGAATAGTTAGATTCCTTAACACACTAGGATCCAGACAAGTTGACTTTCCCTAAATAACCACCACCATCCATCACCTCACACTTTGTCACTACAACCCATCCATACAAGAAAGCATGCGCTAATCTAAATCCATCACATGAGAGGTCACATTATCGAGAAACCAAGCATGAAAGACTTTACACCAAATTAGTAAGATTCCTTAAAACACAAGGATTTGTAGAAGTTGACCTACCTTATTTGTGCCAATAAAAACCCACCCATGGTTCACCATTTCAAACACACAACACACCATTCTTCCAACTTTCCTTCTCTCCCCTCTTGCTTCCTCTATCACGACACACTACCACCACCTCTAACACCATTTTCGACAGCCCTTAACCCAGCCAAGACTACCCCTTTGTCGGCTCTTTTATCTCACCTTAACACTGATGTGCGTGGTTTTAGTAATTAAAAAGATATCATTTTCCCGGCCAAAAGCTTTGACGTTTTAATTCTGAAACTTTGGTTTGGGATAAATGACTGATTTTTACTAAACCGGTTTTACCAAGTTTTAAATTTATAAAGTAAACAATATTTACTTTAGAAACTAAAACCAACACATAGGCAAAGAACCTGACGTGCATAGTATAGTCTCTAGGGTAAGTATTGAGTATCATATTCCAGAGTTCACACGTTCCCCTACTCAACCTTTCATCAATTTACTAATCGAGTTTTAAAAAGAAAAATAAAACGGAGGGGTTCTTTAATAAAAATAGTTTTTGAAAAAGGTTTTGGTTTTGTAAAATAAAAAGATAAAAATAGTATAGTAGTGTATTATGCATATCTCGTGGTCCTTCGTATAAGTTGTTAAGTTTATTATTAAGATTAATAATTTAAGTTAATTTATTTGTGAGGAAGGCGAGAGGGATCTTGAAGTGTCGACTCTTTGATAGAGAAGCGCAGGCTACTATTGCATAGAATGCTAAACCTCTCCAGATTGCGTCCACCTGGGGTACTCCGCCAGGGCCTCGCGGATAGTGGGCTCCTCAAACCGCGGTCAACTATCTGGTCTTCGAACTCATCTTCTTCTTAAAATGGAGGCTTCACTTCTGACCTGGAACACCGTACACCTCACCTTAGCTCTCGCATTTCGTACCGAAGGATCTCTCCTTAGGGTCATTCCTGAGTGGACAAACAGCGTATCCCCTAAGAAGGTTAACGATCATGAAGACTGAGGGATCTCTCTTACAGTTGACTCAGGCGACTCGTATCCCCATTGGTTAACGACGTTGTACTAACGAGAACTAGATAAAGAATCCGTTATTTGTTTATCTTTTAAGTGGCACTTAAATATTTATTGATCAATTAAATATAAAGTTGTTTAAATGGACGACAAGTCTAATAACCCAACCCTTAACCTCCCGAGCTGAATGAAGTCCTTGACAAAGGTGGAACATAATCCTAAAGGCGTATGATACAAGAGATCACTGGTGCGCCGTAGGGAATCCTCCCTTTGCCAAGAAAATCACTCAACTACTGAATAAAATCCTTGATAAAGGTGGAACATAATCCTAAAGGCGTATGATACAAAAGATCACTCGTGCGCATGTAGGGAATTCTCCCTTTACCAAGAAGATTACTCAATCATCTGGTATGTACCATAAATGTGTCACTCAGATCCGGTTCCACTTCAGAAACCTTTGCTTAGAACCCGGTTTGGATATCAGAAGCCGAAGGATCTGTCTCACTACCGGTTTCCTCGCCTTGGATCTAGCTCGGGGCTACTAGAAGCTGATTATACCTCCAGTTTATTTTAATTAAGTTAAAGTTTGTAAACTTATTAAATTAATCATCATTCAAACCTGCCACAAAGATAAACAAATAAGGATTACAAGAAGATAACAACACAAATAACTAAAAATAAACTACTACTAATAATAATAAAAGTCTACAAATCGAAATGGGTTCGTGATAATAGAAAGATACAACCATAAGACATGATCAACACAAGAACATAGCTGCTCATAGACAAGCAATCCACCTCCAAGTGATATGTAACTCTCTTGATCCTCACGACCCTCGATATTTTTTGCATAACTACTCTACGATCCTCTTCTTGGCCAAGCCGGTCAAGGTAGGACGAGGCCTAACCATTGAGGGATGTTAGGAGGGCCAGAAGGCCTCCCACAAGACCCTAAGATATCTAGAAGAAGCTTGGAGTTCGGCCCCAAGAGAGCACAAGAAGGGATGATCAAATGGTGAGGGTTGACTTGCTATTTATAGACCTACAGAGGCTGCACGGCCGTGCCAAAGTGTGTCGAGGGCGTGCTTGCTGTTACACGTACGTTCTGTTGCTGCATGGCAGAAGCTATTTGTATGAGTTGTCTGAGCACGGGTGTGCACCATCAAGTGGCACGGGCGTGCAAGTCTGTTTGTATCTGATTTCTTGCTCTACAAGTTTGTTGCGTTGTCTTCTCGCATGGAAGGCCTTCGTGCAGGTGAGCGTAGGCGTGCAAGGTCACTCCGGGACTGATTTTAGCGTTGTTCAAGTCCCGAGATTGTCTTCCAAACATACAGGGAGCAGGCTTCAAGTCCGGTATCTTCAGGAATCTCTAGTTTTTTCTTGTTTTCACTCGGAAATCCTTTGTTTCCATCTTGGAGCTCCAATTTTCTGAGAAATACAAATAGGAATGAATTAAGCATCAATCATCACTAATATAAGCCTAATTGTAACCTATTTTGGGACTGTTTATGCCTGTTTTATATGTTAATTTTGTGAGTTATCAAACACCACCATTCCAACACTACAACACCCAAAGCAAAGCACCAACGTTCCATCCCTTAATCCACAAGTTTAGCAGCCCTAAACACCCTTAAACAGCCCAAAAACCCAGCCACAATAGTCTCGAAACATAGCAGCCCAACAGCCCTTTTTCAGCCTTGTCGGTCTCTAAACGCTCGCTAAAATGTGACTAGAAGCTTACTAAGGGGAAGGTCACATCCAGTACTTAGAACACTCAAGGTCAAGCATTTCATCATCATATTTTGTACTTGCTAAGCTCTCAGACAACAAGGTGAGTTTCGCGGCCCATTTTACTATTTTCATATTTTGGGGGAAAAACATGCTTGCTTACAAAATTCATACGAACTTGCATAAAAACTCGTTTTACGAACTTGCTTACAAACTTGACTGCATACTTGACTACATATCTGTTTAAAAACTTGAAATCTTCTTGCACTGTTTTACATGCACATTGACAACATGACAACATAGTTTGATACATATGTTTGCGACCTACATTTTGTGTTACATGAGTTAGACAACATTATCACAACAAGGTCCCCGGACAACCTTAACCATTAACTTAGTAATAAGCCGTGGATCATATGAATAGTACTATTTGGGTTGACACCCCCTTTCATGGTTAATCGCGCTAACCACGACCGACAAGTCAAATGATTGCATATTATCCATGTTTTTCAATGTCCCGTGATAAGGCATTGGTTGGGGCGTACAAGGAAGTCGGGGTTTGGTTGTAGGGCTCATGGTAATTAAAACAATAATATTGAACATATTTTGACAACGAAACTGGTGTGCTTGCATTCAAGGACAACAAAACCGTTTTCTTGCATTCATGGAAAACAAAACCATTTTCTTGCATTCATGGACAACAAAACCTTTTACTTGCGTTCATGGACAACAAAACCGTTTTCTTGCACTCATTGACAACAAAACTGTTTACTCGTGTTCAAACCAAAGATGTTTTTAAAAGTGAGATACACTTGTCTTCAAAACAAACTTACGATTGGTAAATGATTTCAAACTAAGTAGTTTACACGTGTCTCAAACCTGCGAACTCACCAACTTTATAGTTGACGTTTTAAGCATATTTTTAGGTAGCTTTTAATTATGCAACGGTTGGAATAGGCTGGACTTAGAGTTTTGGAATCCTAAAGGATGCTTAGTTGTATTGGCGTTCAACTCCCTAGAAGCCTTAGCTTTATCTTTCCGTCGCGCTGCATTGATGACAATCGTTACGCCTATCCCCTTTTGTGCGGGTGTGACAAATATGTTCTGGGGCTTGAGCATCATTTAGACCTAGTCTTATGCCCAGAGTTTCAGGTGTGATTGCCATAGTCTTCCCTTTGATCGTCGTCTTCAGGGATATGACCCTGTCATCTACAGTGACAGCAACAGCATTTGCCAAGAACTCATTGAGAGTTTCAGTGTGGATTGGTGGGTCTACAGTGAACGCTTTGTAGTATTGGGATCTTACAACCAAATCAATGATTTCATCGTATTGGGACCAGGCTTTATCCTTCATGAAGTAGCCTCTTTGATTGTGTCCTGTTTTAGTAAGAGAGCCATGGATGTTTCGATTGAATAGTAACTTTAGGTTTTAGAGGGTTTCAGAGAGAGGGAATGTTTGTTTTTGAAACAATAGGTATGAAAAGTGGGGTTTTCAGAAGTTTATAACCGCCTTAGGTCAAACTTCTGATGGGAAAGGTCTGATTTACCCTTATTGACCAAACTTCTGATGAAACAGAATTGTTCATCAGTAGTTTCCTATTTTCTCTTCAGTAGTAATCAACAACAGATGAGAAATCGGATTAAAACTCCCAATGTAACTTCTGATGATTTTTTTATTATCAGCAGTTACAATTTTTCAGAAAATATTCCCAATCTGATGTTTTTGTACATCAGTGGTTTCTCTCGTTTGGTTATCAGAGGTTTGAAGACGGATGAAAAATAAGTAAGTGAAAGTAAAATATGTACAAAAAAAATGAAAACACTTACAGATTTTACTCAAAGTTAAGCATCCCAAGCATGGATACTAACCTCTGAAATGTTGATGAGTCAAGAGGTTTTGTGAACACATCAGCTATTTGATTAGCTGTTGACACATATTTTACCTCAATTTTGCCTTTTTCATAGCAATCTCTGATGAAGTGATACCTGATTTTCAATATTTTTGTTTTTGAGAATTGGACGGGATTTTGAATGATGCTAATGGTTGAGGTACTCTCTATCAGTAGTGAGTCTTGGTCTCTTTGATTCCATAATCAAGAAGTTGATTTTGAAGCCATTGGATCTGTGTTGTACAACTTGTAGCTGCAATATATTCTGCCTTAACAGTTGATGTTGCCACAGAAGTTTGCTTCTTTGATTGCCAAGACACCAGACAGTGTCCTATAAATTAACATCCACCAGATGTTGATTTTCTTGACATTTTACACCCTGCATACTCAATATATGAAAAAGTTGTTAGTCTGGTACTGCTGGAAGCAGGATATCAGATTTCTAATGCAGGAGTTCCTTTCAGATATCTAAATATTCTTTTGACTGCTATGAGGTGTGATTCCCTTTGAGCTGATTGGTATCTAGCACAAACACATTTTGATAACATAATATCTAGTCTAGAAGCAGTAGGAACCAATCATTAATCTATACATGATTTGGTCAACCTGTTTTCCTTGATCATCAGGTTCAACCTGTGTGGTTGGGCTCATGGGAGTGGAACATGATTTACAGTCTTTTAAAGAAAATTTATTCAATAATTCTTTAACATATTTTGATTAATCTATAAAAGTTCCATTTGTTTGTTGTTTGATCTGCATTCCTATAAAGTACTGTAGTTCTCCCATGGTACTCATCTCAAATTTTGATTGCATGAGTTTCTTAAAATCATCACACAGTTTTGTATTTTTTGAACCAAAGATGATATCATTAACATAAATTTGAACAAGAAGTATGTGATTTCCAACGTGCTTTATGAAAGGAGTTTAATCAATGGAACCTCTTGTGAAGTGATTTTTCAGTAAAAATGTGGAAAGTGTGTCATACCAAGCTCTTGGAGCATGTTTTAGCCCATATAGAGCCTTGTCCAGTTTGTACACCTAATCAGGATGAGAATGATCCTTACACTCAGGTGGTTGACAAACATACACTTTCTCTTTTATTTTTCCATATAAAAATGCACTTTTAACATCCATTTGGAAAACTTTTATTTTGTTGGAAACTGCATAAGCCAAAAATAATCTAATGGCTTCAAGCCTTACTACTGGTGCAAAGGTTTCATCATAATCAATTCCTTCTTCTTGAGAAAAACCTTGTACCACCAGTCTTGCCTTGTTCTTGATAATCACACCAGCTTTATCTTGTTTGTTTCTGAATACCCATCTTGTGCCAATTGGTAGCTTGTTAGGAGGTAAGGGACAAATTTCCCAAACATGTTGCTTCTTGAATTGTAGCAACTCATCCTGCATAGCTTCCACCCAGTTGTTGTCTTTGAGGGCTTTTTGGTATTTCGTGGGTTCCAACTGAGAAATGAAGGCTGTGTAAAAGCAGAAGTTAGAAAGTTGGTTTCTTGTTACTATGCCTGATGCAATATCACCCAGAATTTGTTCCAAAGGATGATCTTTATGCTCAATCAGTTGATCTTGAACTATGGGCTCTGTTGTAACTTCAAATAAAATGCTAATGTCAATAACTTCTGAATCAGGAGTTTGTGGAGCTTCTTCAGAAGTTTGAGGAATGTCTTCAATAGTTTGAACTACTGAATCAACAGTTGTTTTTGCAGACTGTATTTGGTGTCCATGAAGGAGGACCATCATCAAACCCTTGATCACCATATTAAGTGGGTTTGGATGAAATGGTAACAGTCTTGTCAGATCCAAAGTTAAAACTGTCAAGGTCAAAGAGTTCAGCAGCACAGGATGTGTGGGAATAGATGCATGAGATGACTCATTGAACTTGACATTCAGTGTTTCTTCTACTATCTTGGTTCTAGAATTGAATACTTTGAAAGCTTTCCTTGTTGAAGAGTAACCAAGAAAGTAACCTGAATCAACTTTAGCATCAAACTTTGAGTAGAATCCTTAATATTTAGAATAAAACATTAACATCCAAAAGCCTTGAAAAGGGAGATAAGAGGCTTAATGCCATGAAGAACTTCATAAGCAGTCTTGGAGTGTCTTTCGTTGATAAGGACCTTGTTCTGAACATAACATGCTGTGTTAACTGCTTCTGCCTAGAAATAAAGTGGGAGGCTAGAATCAGCTAACATGGTTATTGCTGCTTCAATAAGTGCTCTATTCTTCCTTTCTACAACACCATTTTGTTCAGGAGTTCTAGGAATGCTAAACCATCTGACAATCCCTTTAGACAAACAGAAATCATCCAGAGTTTTGTTCCTGAACTCTGTCCCATTGTTACTTCTAATGACTTTGACAGAGAGAGAATATTGCTTCTCTACTTGTAGAATGAAGAATTTGATAATTTCAACTGCCCCATCATTGGAAAATAAGAAGAAGACCCATGTGAATCTTGAGTAGTCATCAATGATGACCAGGCAATACTTCTTACCAAGGCTCATTATCTTGGTTGGTCCAAATAAATCCATATGGAGTAGTTGAAGGCAAACAGTGGTTTTGGATTCTTCAATGGACTTATAGGAGGACTTATGTTGCTTTCCCTTTAGACAAGAAACACAGTGTTCTTTACACTGATATTCCTTCAAGGGTAGACATCTAACCAAGCCCATTTTTTTTACTTTATTTATGGTTTTAAAGTTTATATGGCCAAGTCTCCTATGCCAAAGGTTAGTTTCAGAAGTTGATGCCTTTGAGAAGAAATAGGTAGTGTTGTTCATTACTTTGCCTTTTTGAATGTCTACAGCATAGACATTACCACATATTTTGGCTTCTAGCAAAGTATGATCATCAATAATCTTTTCTATCAACTTTTGGCCTTTTGGTGAAACGATCTTGCAAGCAATTTTGGTGAAAAAAAGGAAGAATATCCTTTATCACACATTTGAGATACACTCAGCAAGTTCTATTCCAGATTTTCAACCAGATTGACCTTGTCAAACTGTACTTTCTTAGAGGATACATCACCATAACCAAGTACATATCCCTTGGCATTGTTCCCAAAGGACACAGATCCTTTTTTTTACTGGTAAAATTGTTGATCAGGTATCTGCATCCTGTCATATGCATTGAGCCTCCACTATCACATACCAAATGCTACTGAGACCTCTGGAGACCCTCTGCACAAAGAGTAGATTAGTTAGTTTTAGGAACCCAAGCCACTTTGGCTTTGGGTTTACTCTTGAGAAAAGGAAGAGTATCAGTTTGTTTAGGACCATTTTTAGGTGTCCATGTCATTTTTGGCATGGATTTGCCTTTAGGAGCAATGGTGGTAACCTTTTGAGGTTCACCATCAACTTTGGTCATCAGAAGTTTGACTATTTTCATCAAATTGTTAACCTTAGCAGTGCGTGAAAATGCTGAAGTTCTAGGTCTAACTTCTGAAGAATTTTGAGAAAAAAAGCTGATGTTGAGTTTTAGTCTTTTTCTGAGAAAAGATTTTGTTTGGTTGTTGTTTGCTGGGAACAAAGGTATTTTAAAATCTTGTTTTATTTGTTTTCCAACAACCAGTTATAAAATTTGCTTGTTATATTTTTGACCTTTTGTATATCTACAAAATTCTGTTATGTGGTTAAACAGACCACATACTTTGCATTCTTTTGCCTATCCTTTATTTTTGATGTTTTCAGGAGTTTTGGAAGGCATTTCTCTGATATTTTCAGTATTTTGAATTGTGTCTTTAGTAGTTTTCAGGGACTCAACTCCTGATGTAGATGCACTACTGAAGGCTGAATATCAGAGTTTTGAACTTCTGAATAGCTCTTATTTGAAATAGTGAGACAACTCTAATGAAAAATGTGTGCTTTCTTTAAATTCAGAAGTTTCTTTTTGAATCATTTTACTCCCATCAGCATCAGCAGTTTTGGGAGTAAAATCGGTTGGTGATTCAGTATGGTTATAGCCAATGCCAAACTTAACATTTGATGCAGTTTGTTTGTTAAGAAGCATCTAATAACCTCTACAAGACTCAACCCAATTCCATAATCAACCTTAGTGTCAGCAAGCTCTTTTCTGGAATTTCCTAGGTTTTCTATCATGAGTTTTATTTGTGCTTGGGTTTTAATAACATTATTTGCCAATTTAGAAATTTCTTTAGATTTTGAAGCATGTTTTCTTTTTAAATCACATTTCATTTGGCTAAATTTTCTTTCTGAGTCATTAGCCTTGCCTTGTAGATGCACATTTGTTTCTCTTATTAAAGCAAAAGCTTCTTTGCAAGAATATGAACAAAGATTTAAAAGAGATTCTTTTGAAACCTGTGATAATGTAGAGTTAGAGGAAGATCCCTCAAAAGCCATCAAGGCAAAGTTCTTTCTGCTATTATCAAGTTCTTCCCAATTGATGTCAAAGATCTTGTTGTCAGCATCTTGACTGCATTCTGATGTATTATATGGAAGGCTGCTCCAGTCAACATACCCTGATGTAAACAAACTTTGTTGGTTGTGTTGTTGAGGTTGTGGAGGTTGAGCAGCAATGGAAGGCATCTGTTGTTGGACCTGTTATTGAACATGCATCTGAACATATTGTACTTGTGGCACGTATTGATTTGTGGAGCTTGTGCTTATACAAAATGTGCACTTCCTGTGATACTTGATTTCTATTATAACTTGAACTTGGTTGACTTCCAGATTGTTGTTGGTTAAAGCTAGAGCTTCTACACTCTCTAGCAAAGTGTCCCAACTTTTGACACTTGTGACATCTAAGTTAAGATTTGTCAAAACCAACTTTTGTTTGATTGTTCAAACTTGGAAATTTTTCTACCTGACCTTTTATAAAATTTGTTTGTTTTTATGCTTAACATGACCAGTTGGTGCAGAATATCCATTTCTTCTAAATCATCACTACTGAAAAATTTTAAATCATCAAGAATAAAGCACATGTTATCAGTAGTTTGATTTTCAATATTGTCAAAAGCTGGATATGATCTTTCTGATGAGATCTCAACTGTGATGTCAATATGGTTAAAAGAGCCAAAGTCATTAGAACAAGATGGTGAGTCTTGTCCCAAAAGAGCTGTACTGCCAGGAACATAGTCATCAACAGTTTTGCCAGAATTTTGTAAGTTTTTCTTTTGGTTTATTTCTCTTTCAAAAGTTAACAATTTCCCATGTAATTTAGTAAGTGATAGGGAATCAAAATCTGCATTTGACCTGAGGACTATGGAATAAGTTTCTCATTTTTCTGGTAAAGACCTTAAAAATCTATGTAACATAGATGGATTTGAGTAGGTTTGACAATTTAATTTTAACTCAGATATCAATGAAGAAAATCTTTCAAATTGTTGTGTTAAAGTTTCTCCATTAACATGAGTAAAAGTTTCATATTGTTGAGCTAAGATCTCTCTAGTGTTGACAATCACCTCATCAGTTCCTCAAACTGTTCTTTTAAGCAATCCCAAAGTTCTTTTGCACTCTCAGAATGTAAGAGTCCACATAGATTTCATTTGGGAGAGCCATTGCCAACATTGAAAAAGCTTTCGCATCTAGCTCAAGTTTTAGGAAATCTTCATTAGTGTAGTCTTTTGGTTCTTTTGTTTTCTCTACTTTAGTTTCTAGATCTGAAGTCACTGGTTTATGGGGTCCATACATGACAGACTTCCAACAACCAGTGTTTTGTTGTGATAAAGTATGTGTCATCCTTTTTTGCCAGATATTGAATTCATTTCTCACTAGCATGGGAGGCTTATTTGCAGATCTAGTATTATGAGAATCTATTTTAAAAAAAAAATTGATTGATTAACAAATTTTTAAAGTGATGGATTTGATAAAGTAAACTTTTATCCTTATATTGAATATCAATAAGAGTTGTGTCTAATTCTCAATTTGTTAGATTGATATTTGATCAGATATAAACCAGAGCTCTGATACAGTTGTAGGATCACTTTCTTCTTCAGTACTTGCATTTTTTTGTTCAGACTTCTTTATACATAACCAATAGTTGCAAAGAGGATATTAGACTAAGGTTAAAAATGCTTATCAATCCTCTTTGACCCAACATGTTTAGGCACGAAAAATTAATATGTATATTCGTATCTACCTGATTATGACAAAAAACCTGTTAAGATCACACCTGAACCTAATAAGATCGTGCAGGTTCGTGTCTAAAATTGTCGGTGCTGCCCGCTTGAGTGCAAATAATAATCAAGTCTTCTAGAAGTGATTTGTTTTTTCCCGTCACCGACCAACCAAAAGCGTGTGTGTAATTGGGTAGATCCGAATTGGGTAAGGGATGCGGGTCGGAATATTAGATGAGCGCAAGGGTCACGCCTCTCCATACTTGCCAACAAAAAAATTCGTTTCTTTCTTATTATTATTTCCTCTCTCCTCTCTCAGACAAAAACAAAAAGCCCTAAAATCTTGATCCCCAATTTTCATACTTGCTCCACTCCAATTCATCAATTTTTACTTCCTCATCAACCAATTTCATCTTTATTGAACACCCCATGTATGTGTGTGCGTGTTTATAGGAATGAGCAAATCTACTTATGATTGTTATTGACAAAAAAAAAAGGGGTTAATAATAATAATAATAATAATAATCATCACTGTAGTGGATGCGTCGTCGTTTTATATAAATGCTTATTGGAAGGGGGGATCTAGGGCTTCCAAACCTGGTGGTCCTGGTGTTGCTCTTATTAATCTTCCCATCGATCGCTTTTATTATTATTCGGAACAAATGGCGGCATGCCGCTGCCAGGAGAGAAGAAATCAAGAGGCTTTTGATATTTGCATCTGAGGAGGCTGCTAGGGCTGAGATTGAGGCCTCACAACCTTATTATATACTCCGCTTCTTCACCCGATTCAGCATGGATACCTGCTTCCGACTCCGCCTGGCTCCTCAAACCGATACCGATTCGATACCGCCTGTTGTTACTGCTGCTGCTGCTGTGTCTGTGCCCGTCGTACAACAGTTGAAGCCGCCTTATAAATGTGCTGTTTGCTTCTCGCCTACTAGTACGCGCTGTGCTAAGTGCAAAGCGGCTCGTTATTGGTAAAGTTTTAACCCTGAGTGTTAATTAGTTTATTTGAATTGTGTTTTATGCAATTAGTGTTTATGTTTGTTGTATCACGGGTTAGAGATGATATAGATGAATAATTGGGTTAAGTGTAGTTGATGAAGGAAGAATCTTTTATCTGTTTAAGTAATGTAGGTTAAAAGTTTAAAGGTCTTTTGAATGGGAATTATGGTTAGTTAGTTAGAGGGACTTGAATAGATGTGAAAACTAAATAAGGGTTATCTTATCCGGGGTGGTGTTTGAATTAATATTCAAGGGTAGAAAGAAAGGGTGAGCTTCATCTTTAAAATTTGTGAACTCGTGTTGAAGGTCTGATTTGGAATATTTATTGACATTTATGAGATGTTGTAGAATAAGTAATGGATATATGATAGTCGATCAGTGTTCGATGCTAGTTGGTGTCATACGTTTTATGTGTTGTGCGCTTGTTTACTAAACTAGTATGCGGTTTCATTGTTAATTGTATTTAACTGGTTTTGTGATGGTGATAAATCCATAGTCGATACCATTCATTTAATTAAATTGAGGATTAAAGTTGTTCGGGAGTTTTGTAAAAAAAAATTATAATAAGATTGTCTTTTCGTTATCTTGTTTACTAAGAGATTAAATGAATAGTTGTCATTTGTGCCATGAAACATTTGGCATAGTATAACATGGGTTTTTTTTAGTATGGGCCACTGGCAACTTCTAGGAGGTTACTTTTTTTTTGGACACATATGGTAGGTCTATTTAAATTTAGTTTGCATGAGCAGTGGCTTCATACATTTTATAGCATGAAAGAATGACTGTCATGGACTCATGGTAGATTTTGTTCTTTTTTACTTTAGTTAGAAGATTAGAATGTATGAAATCTTCACATATTTTAACTGACAATGTATACTATACATAATACACTTGTGTGACAAGATGGTATATGGTCCAACTCAAAAGTTGTATACTTTGTAATACTTCGTGCGTGATTCTGTTTGAATCCTGAAGCAGCATATAGGAAATCACTGATGAGTCTATGTCTTAATTAGCGAAAACAATCGAATTTCAGATCTATTTTATTCTCATAGTTATATGACAAACCTTTGGGGCTGATTGTTATTTGATCATTTTGAGTACATGACTGTACTGTTTTGTTATTTGGTAAATACATTTCTTTTAATGGTATTTTGTTTAATTGAAGCTCAAAACTTCTCAGATAGTATTCATGTTCTGCTGTTGTAACATTTTGAACGTTTAATTATGTTACAATTTTATTGCAGCTCAGGAAGATGTCAAATTATTCACTGGAGACAAGGTCACAAAGACGAATGCAGGCCTTATGTGGCTGTAAAAACCTGTTTAAACATGTTTCAGGTAGTTCTTCCAAGCACGAAGATGGTAAAGATTCCAATGCCGCCTCAGCAGATGGAAATCGACCTGAAACTGGATCAGCTTTTGAATCATCGTCTGAGTATTCTACTTTCTCTACCCCTAGCAGATCCTCCATTGAAGCCTCTTCAATCAGTTCAGAGGATTCAGATGTTACATCTGAAAATTTCATGACGGTAGAATCATCGACTGCTCAGTAAAGATTGATCAGAACAAATCCAATCATAGGGATGAAGATATTCAGCCAAGGTTTTCAACTACATCTTCACGGGTTGATGACGGCCCTATTGGGTCTTCTTTTTCTGAATATACGACAACCTCTTATGGCCGTATGGGTGGAAACCTCCATTCCATGGAATCCACCGTTGATGAGCTTAAAAGGCCCTCTAAGAACACAACTAGATTGGATAACTCTGTTCCAAATGGGTCCACGTCATCTTCTCGTGTCTTTGATGGTTCTACTAGGCATTCCTTTTCTGAATCTTCAACAACCACTTCTGGCTTTTGGGGTGGGACCCTCAACTCCAAGAAATCCATGGTTGACGAACTTGATGGTTCCAATAAGAACACAACCATATTGGATAAATCTGCTCCAAATGGTTCAGGGAATAAGAAGTCAAATGATGGTACCTCGTCAAAAGAAATATTAATCAATGGTCTTAAGTCCACAAATCCACCAAAATTTATTTCAGAAACATTAAAACATAAGGATGTAGTCGGTGGCAGTGATTTGCCTCAATCAATGCTTAAGGAAACAAAGGTTGCTTCATCATCTGTTAAAGATTCTTCTAAAGCATTTGGTGGTGTGCCTTCCGCAACTCTTGAGAAGCCAACTCATGTGGTCAACACTAAGAGCAGTACTTCACCTGCATTGAATTCTACCAGCAGACTTGCATCTCAATATACAAAACCTGTAACTGTTCTCGAGGAAAAAAGTAAGGTTTCTGTTTCTTCATCCAAGCTGGCGGAACATTCTGGTAGTGTGTAAATGAAGGAAAGACATCAACGCCGAAGGTTGTGGACCAGCCCAAGACCTCTAAGTTGCCTCGTCACTGTTCACAAAAAGCAGAGAGTGATGCATCACATAAATACAGCTGCAAGGTATGAAAGTGGAATTTATGCTATATTTGACATTGAATTTTAGGAGATGTATAGTTATAAACTGAGACCTATAAATTGGTTTTTTAAACCAGGGGTCTTTTCTCGTATGAAATGTTTGTCAAGCTTTACAACTGGAAACAGATTGAATTGCGGCCTTTTGGCCTCGTTAATTGCGGAAACAGGTAGAGTTTCTACTCATTAAATAATGTATATACCATAATGTTGATGATTATTTACCTTTATGTTTCTGTAACGTTTTATATTTATGCCTAATTTTTTTGCAGCTGTTATGCTAATGCTGTGCTTCAGTGTTTGACACACACACCACCTTTAAATGCTTATTTCCTTCAAGGACTCCACTCGAAAGCATGTGAGTTGTGATATTAACTTTCTTTATTGAAAATACATAGAAAATGCTTTACTTGCATTGACTTGTATGTTTTTTTGACATTCTATGTTAGGCAAAAAGAGAGACTGGTGTTTCACATGTGAGTTTGAAGGCTTGTTTTGAAGGCAAAAAATGGGAGTTCTTCACTGTCTCCCGTTCGTATACTTTCGCAGATAGAGACTATTGGAAGCAGCCTCAACCAAGGGAGACAAGAAGATGCACATGAATTTTTAAGGTGCGCTGGCTCGTTTTTTATTGTTGTAGCAGTCCTTAATTGTTGTAGTCTTTTTCTGAGTTATCAGGTGTTGTTACAGGTATGCTATTGATACTTTGCAATCAGTTTGTCTAAAGGAAGCAGGAACAAACACTGCCAACTCTTCAGAAGAAGAGACAACTTTAATTGGACTTACCTTTGGGGGTTATCTAAGATCTAAGGTAACATTGTTGTCGCTGAAAGAAATTAAGTTCAAAATGTGAGTGCCTAAACTTCGAGGTTTTTTTTTTTTTTTTTTTTTTTTTTGTAGATAAAGTGCATGAAGTGTGGAGGCAAATCAGAGCGAAACGATCGGATGATGGATCTCACAGTTGAAATTGAAGGCAATATAGGGACTTTAGAAGAGGCTTTGGATAAATTTACATGTACCGAGATACTGGATGGTGAAAACAAGTATAAATGCAGCAGGTTAGCTCAGAGTTTGTTACATCTTATTCTTGATACATGATGAATCCTATGTTGTATCGACTTTGTTATTTTATAATGCCTTTTCAGGTGCAAATCTTATGAGAAAGCCAAAAAGACGTTGACATTGTTGGAAGCTCCAAACGTGCTTACTATAGCACTAAAGCGGTTTCAAGTAACATTCTATACTTATTTATTTTTATGAACAATGTTGTTTGACTTGTGAGTCTGAGAAATTTCTAATTTCCTGTGTTTTATTTGAATGGTTACAGTCTGGAAAATATGGGAAGCTTAACAAATCAATTCGATTCC
This sequence comes from Ambrosia x helenae, assembly GCA_030844895.1. Taxonomy (NCBI): domain Eukaryota; kingdom Viridiplantae; phylum Streptophyta; class Magnoliopsida; order Asterales; family Asteraceae; genus Ambrosia; species Ambrosia x helenae. The sequence continues at coordinate 21,124 of JAUTDX010005136.1, read as the reverse complement.
CAGAGATTTTAAACATGGCTCCATATGTGAGTGGGACAAGCGACAAATCCCCGGTTTACAGGCTTTATGGAGTGGTGTTCACTTGGACGTAATGAATGCTGCATTTTCTGGTCATTATGTGTGTTATGTTAAAAATGTTGAGAATCGGTGGTTCAAGATTGATGACAACAAGGTATGTTTTGACCACTTTTAACTTTCTTTTATTTTGTTTAATGGTTTCTTTCGGAAAACATGTCATTTCTTAAACATTTGTTTCAGGTAAAAGAGGTGGATGTACAGAGCGTCCTGACCAAAGGAGCATACATGCTTCTCTATGCAAGGTATATCCTGATTTTTGATTTATCGAAACAATATTAGTTTGAAACCAACCCAATGCACTAACCACTATTTATGATATAAATGCAACTAGGTGCTCGCCACGCGCTCCACGATTGATACGCAGCTTATTAGCACGCCACCACCATGATCCAAAGAAACACAAAATGTCAACATCGTTTGTGTCAAGATCCCACTCCACCCAACCATGGGATGTTAACCGTGATCATCTAGCTGTACGTCACCGGTCCCTTGAAGAAGAATCATCATCATCATCTTCAAGTGACGGTTCAGGGATGTTTTCAGAATCTTGTTCTTGCAGCACAGAGAGCAGTCACAGGGATTCAAGCAGCATAGATGACCATATTTCATGGGATTGGGAGCATGAAAACAACAGCATCAGCAGCAGCTCTTTGTGGAGGAGCTTGCACTCAAACTCATCAGATTCAGATACATCCTCATCGTCATCATCTTCCTTCCCTTCTCCGTTGTACTCTAGGCATCCTCCCGTGTACCATAATGACGATGATGTAGAAAGGTGAGTGGTAGTGATAGTAGTTTTAGGGAGGTTAATGTTGATAGATTAGGTGGGCAGCCTACTTCTAACCCTTTGGAAACCACCTCAAAACCAGCTTTGAGAAGATCAACGGGCCGAGTGAGATCGGAGTGATTGAGAAAGGGTGGTGAGTTGGTGGTAGTTTTTTGGGGTGGTGGGGGTTAGGGGGTGGCTGTATTGTATGTATTTGTACTCTACTTTTCCTGATGTTGGCTCTTGATTAAAACAGTTAAAAAGAGTGAGCCTTCCAAACGTTTTGTCATCCTCTTCCCTTCTATATATATAAATATATATATGGTATTAACATGCTATCTTGTTTGTATAAGATCTTCCTCTAATGCACATCCAATACAAACCCTATCAATCGAGTGCCCTCTATTATGTATGATCCCTCATCTGATACAAGCTTTTCTCAAGCCAATTAAAGGAAAACACATTGCTAAAACTACTATGTAAAACCTTCACACAATTACACAAAAATAAGCAAATATCTTTCTAGTGATTTATTTGTTTAGATTTCAGAACTAAAATATATTTGGGAAAAAAAAAATTCAAAACAAAAAACACACACATTGTTAAAGCTTTATGAGGACACCGTTCGTCTTTAACTTATATGAGATGACCCAAGAAAGGAATACCATTGGATCTTTGTTATTGGTGTCGATATGATGACCTAAACCATACATATTTTATAAATGTTGTATACGATGCTTATTTGCTTCATTACTATTTCATAGATCTAACGGATAATAAAAGATATAAGTGAAAGTAAAGAAATAGTCATACGCTCGCTATGCCACCTTTGAAGGTCAAATTAAAGCCATGTGTATTCCACATGCTAAAGAAAAGGGATCATTATTATTATATCACAAATGTCCTATTGTTCTGACAGCTTTGGGCGAGAAGATAACCAGTGGCTTTGTTTGGTTCACGGATACAGACCACTGCTGGCCATCACACCAGCATTCTTGGGACTTAATATTGTCATCCAGGCATGATGGACCCGAAAACACTAAGTGAACAGTTAAAAAAAACCCCAACTGCTAAAATTACAGTCTACAACTACATCACAATTCCTAATTCAAAATTGTATGCAACACCTATCATACAATAAAGAGAGAATGTTACATTCCTACCAAAACTGAACATTGTACCCAGCACACAAAAAGAAACCATTTTTTCACAGCTCCTTTTTACTCTCATTCTCACAGTTATCCATAATCACAGATTCAACAGGCAAAGCCGTCTTTTCTTTAACACCTTCCATTTTCAAAGTATCTTGAAAACCCTCAACTTTTTCTGAAACCGTAGCCTCATCTTGGACTTTTTTCGGAGAGTTTGCTGAGCTGGAATTTGTAGCACCCTTCGTTTCATGTGTGGCAGTGTGACTGGATTCGATGGCCCCACATTTGCATTATGATCATGAGGGCGTGAGGGATTTGGTGAATGGAGATCACGAAAATTGGTAACACCTGCTTTAATGTGGATGGCAGACTTTAACTGTTGTTTCAATATAGCTGCAGCTGCCGATTGGGTAGCAATTCGAGCCCCAGCAGCAACAGCAGCAGCTTTTATTGGATCCGGCTCATTAACAAGAGATTTTGGTGATGTTTTGGGTCGGGCTTTGGAAAATGTTTTCGTTGGGCCAGAAGTGTCTTCACCGGCGTGATCTTTAGAAATGGAGGTACCAGACCGTGTGTCAGCTATAACAGGACGCATGAGGTAACACTGGTTATGCTTGATTTTGTCCTACCTGCTTACATTAAAATCGACATCATATTAACACCATAAACTTCTCTGTAACCATGATAAGTAGAGTTGGCAAGATGGGTGGATAGGTAACTTGTCAAAACGGGTTTGGGTTACAGGGGTCAATATTATCACGGTTTAAAACAGACCAGGTTGGGTCGACACACTCTTTTGGTCCATTTTTTAATAGCAAATCCCATATAATATGATTAAAATAACAAGAATAGTATAAAAAATCTAAACCTACGTGTATGGAGATTATATGCATTAATAAAAGACTGAGGAATTTCGATACATTTGACGTGTTCCCCTTCTAGCTATATTTCTTTATTGGACCCCTTAAAAGATAAAACCCAATCCAAATAGACCCACTAGTAAACCAATTGGGTCGAATTGCCACGTATTGATATGTATAAAATAGAAGATTCTCATAAGCCAGATTCAACATCATAAATAATGAAATGAAATGGATTTTTTGTAACCGTGTACCAAGTGAAGAAGATGCCTTCAAATTATCTACTCCAGGCTGATCCAGAGCCATGTTAAGTGCCCGCCAAGCTGCCAGTGTACCTCAGATAGTTGTGATCCAGTCTTGCCAATCGAGTTGCTATTATTGCGCTTCTTAATAATATTCCACCTCTGCAAATGTTCATTATCGCGTACGTTAGCAGTTAGCACAAAAATCAAAAGTCTGACCCACTTATGATTCATATACGAATCAAATTTAAACACGATTGACTTGCTTAAAGTGGATAAACAAGGTAGTGCAATCAGTTCATACGGGTCAACCAAACATGATACTGATAGAGTATGATGTTAAAATTCTAGTTTAATAGTAAAGAAATATAAAACTCCATGGATTATACGATTTAATTAAATTATTTGTATGAGAAAATAGCAACAAATTGTCTAAATTTGAGGAAAAAGAACCTGAGAAAGCTGTGAAGCAGTTCTATCACCCTTAAAATCTCCTTTTAAAATGGTTGCCCAATTCCCTTCACCACATTTCTGAACAGCAGCAAACAGCTCCATGTCCTCAGCTGCAGACCAAGGCTTTCTTTTCCTCCTAGGCGGAAAGCTGCCACCACTTCCAGCTCCACAACCATTTTTATCTAAATCATCTGTGGATGATGCAACTACTGCTGCCGGGACAGGTTGTTTTTGCACACAAACTGGAACTGTAATGTTTGTCCCTATTAAACTACTACCAGCTTGCTGATTTTCTGAACAATTTCCAGTTGAAGTTTTATTAGGTATATTTATGGTCAATGGGGCCTCAATGGTCAACCCCTTTTCCAAGCCTGAGCCACATGTCGAACCCGAAGCTATGAGTACCTGCAGAATGGAAGCAGTTTAACAATATTTTTGGGTCGACTAATCATTACCTTATATGATGAGGTAACAAAAAGAGTGGGCGCGTGATAAGAACTTGAAATCGGCTTGATTGTAATTAAAACAACTGATAGTAGGCCCTCTTCGAGATGGGCAAATCTCCAAATACAAGAAACAAATACTGAATTTTTCAAAGACAAAAACCAAAGATACGATAGTCTAAGCTAAATAGTAAAACTGGAAATAGAAATAACTGCCAATAATAACTTCCTCCCCCACTAACCCACAATAAACTAAGACTTCTCCTTTAGTGGGTTGAGGGTTGACCCGAATAATAATTCCAGTTGCTCCATACTAATCGGGTGGGTCCTGCTTCTGCCCCGTTTACGAGTATATACCCTATGCGGTATCGTATCAATACTGCCCTCCCCGTAATACGACTTGTCCTCAAGTCGAAACGAAGGGAATTGGTCCGCCAACAGATCATAGGATTCCCAGGTGGAGTCTTCTTTAGGACGACCTTGCCATTCAATCAACAGTTCCAGAATTTTAGTACCCGATTCAGTGGTCCAACGGTGGGAAACAACAGCAGAAGGCTGTAAATCAATCTCCCAGTCTTTAGTGAGAGGTAGAGGTGCAACAGGTGAACTGGGAGCTGTCCCTTTGCAGGTTTGAGCAAGGAAACATGGAAAATAGGAATGAACACGGGCCTCTTGTGGTAACTCCAATTCATAAGCCACAGGTCCCACCCGACGTTTGATGCGATAAGGGCCAAAAAATCTAGGAGAGAGCTTTTCAAATCTTCTTTTTGCAAGGCTCTTCTGGCGGTAGGGTTGAATACGAAGAAACACCGAATCACCCACTTCAAAAGTCAATTCCCTCCTTTTTTGGTCAGCTTGGCACTTCATCCTGTTCTGAGCTTTCAACAGATTTTCCCGTAGCAAACGGAGCATATCATCACGAGTAATTAGCTGGGACTCAAGTTCAGCATTCATGGTTTCGCCCAAATAATACGGCTGTAAGTGAGGAGGTCCCTGCCATAAACAACATTAAAAGGTGTGGTACGGATTGAGGAGTGGAAACCTGTATTATAAGAATATTCAGCCCAAGCCAGAAAATGACTCCACTTTGCGGGTTGTTCTTGTGCAAAACAGCGAAGGTAAGCCTCGAGACAACGATTTACCACAAAGAGTCTGACATCATGCTTCATATTAGGCCAAAAATATTGAGATGTAACTCGTTTATAAGTCTTCAAGAAACCCCCGTGACCAGCTGTTGGTGTGGAATGTGACTCGTATAATAGTTTTTTCACGTAGATCAGCTGATTTGGAATAACCATCCGTTGTTTATAAAACAACAGATCATCAACTAAAGAAAATCCTGGGCAAGAGGACGAGTCGGTCAGCAATTGTTGAGCGATTTGTAGAGTATATGGGTCATCCTTTATAGCCTGTTTTAGTTCACTGAGATCCAAACAACGGGGCATAACCAGATTGAAGAATTGGGGCCGCCTTGAAAGCGCATCAGCTCCTCTGTTTTCAATACCACGACGATGAATAATCGAAAAATCATACGGCATCAACTTAAGTAAAAGCCGTTGTTGCTCGGTGGTCGTAATACGTTGCTCCAGCAAAAACTTGAGAGTGTAGTGGTCCGTTTTTATAAAAAAATGATGACCCAAAAGGTAATGATTCCACTTTTGCACCGCAAGGACGAGTGCTAACAATTCACGATCATATGCTGATTTAAACCGATTGGATATTGAAAAACCTTTGCTGAAGTAGGCAATAGGGTGGTTTTCTTGTGTTAATATTGCCCCAACTCCATCAGAAGAAGCATCACACTCTACACAAAATGGCTTAGTAAAATCGGGTAAACGAAGAACCGGAGCTGAGATGAGAGCCTGCTTAAGGGTATCAAATGCCTTTAAAGTTTCTGAATTCCACTTAAATCCATCTTTCTTTGTGAGATCTGTGAGGGGACGAGCAATGATCCCATAATTACGTACGAACCTTCGATAATACCCCGTGAGACCCAAAAAACCGCGAACCTCTTTAACATTGGTGGGAACGGGCCATGAATTGACTGCAGAAACTTTTTCTTGATCTACTTGGACCCCCTCTGATGAGACAATGTGCCCCAAGAACAAAACTTGGGTCTGCCCAAAACAACACTTAGTCAATTTTGCATAAAATTGATGGTCACGAAGCAGATTTAGGGCGATTTGAAGGTGGTTTAGGTGCTGCTCCATCGAATGGCTTGTACACAAGGATGTCATCAAAGAAAACCAGAATAAAACGACGGAGATAAGGTCGGAACAAATCATTCATTGTGGCCTGAAATGTAGAAGGTGCGTTTGTCAACCCGAAGGGCATCACCCGAAATTCATAGTGACCCGAATGGGTCCGAAAGGCTGTTTTCTCTATGTCCTTTTCCAGCACCCGTATTTGATAATACCCCGACCTCAAATCAAGCTTAGAAAAAATAGTGGCCCCATAAAGTTCATCAAGTAACTCATCAATGTTTGGAATAGGATATTTGTCGGTTATGGTAATTTTGTTTAAAGCCCTATAATCAATACACATGCGCCATGTGTTATCTTTCTTCTTAACCAAAAGGACGGGCTTGAAAAAGGACTTGTACTAGGTTGAATAAACCCTGCAGCTAACAAGGTTTCCACTTGGTTTTCAATTTCTGTTTTTTGAGAGTGAGGGTAACGGTAAGGTCTTAGGTTAGGGGGGGTGGCATTTGGAATTAGGGGTATAGCATGGGAGTTGGTTCGGTATGGGGTAGTGAGGTAGGTTCAAGAAACACATCCTGGAACTCTTTATTAAGGGCTGAATAGGTTCAGGAATCTGCAAAGGAAGGTCAAAATCGACAGCCAAGTGTTGAAAGGCTGCTGATTTCTGGGGGCCTGATGTTAACCCCTGGAGTTTGTACTTTTTCCCATCAACAGTGAATATCAAAAACATCTCGTTCCAATTTGCCTGCACAGTATTCAAGGTAGCTAACCACTGTATTCCTAGAACAACATCCGCCCCTCCAAGTGAGAAAGAATAAAAATCCTGCACTAGTTTTAGGTCGGCAATCTGGAGGTTTAAATCTTTGCATAATTGGTTACACCGGATAACATCCCCGTTTCCAATTTGTACGCCAAATGGGTTTACAAATTGAGTGGTTAACTTTAACTCCCGGACCAAACTATCAGAAATAAAATTATGTGTAGACCCCCCATCTATCAAAATCAACACCTCGATGTTGTTTAAAATCCCGTGAACTTTCATAGTTGTATTTACGGACTTACCAAGGATGGCATGGAGACTTATCTCTGCTAATTCCTCCTGGTTGTCACGAGATTCCTCGCGAAAATCTTGTGTTTTGTCGTCTTCTACCTGCTCTGTTTCATCAGCATCCATCAGTTTTAAAGTACCCGTTTTGCAACGGTGGCCCGGCCCGTACTTATCCCCACATCTGAAACATTCCCCTTTGAGATATCGCGCTTGTTTTTCTGAATCTGATATTCGAGGAGTGGTTTGAATTCGGGTTTTTGCTGATTCGTGAAGGAAGACGAGTATGAAGCAGGTGTAAAAGGTTTGGAATCAGGTTTTAATTGGGAGGACCAGGTTGTTTTCTTTTCTGGACGGAGTGGTTAATTTTGGATTCAAACTCGAGTGCTAAACTCACAGCTTTGTAAATGGAGCGAGGTTTGTGGATGCGAACATCGGCCTTCAACTCGTCCTTAAGCCGTTAAGGAATACCCCCAATAAACAGTGATCTGGCCAATTAGATATCCTAGAGGATCTTCTGCAAACTCCTGTCGATATTCGTGAACCGAGCCCGTTTGCTTTATACTACACAAATACTCATCTGGGTTTTGAAATTCAGGAGGACCAAAATGCTTCTGTAAAACATTGGTTAATTCTTCCCAATAAGTGACCTCATGTTCAGCCGATACCCAAGAATAGAGATCCAGGGCATCCCCCTCCAAATGTATTGCTGCAACATCCACCTTTTCTTCATCAAGAGTGTTATAAAACCGAAAATACTTTTCTGCCTTTAGTATCCAACCTCTCGGATCCCCCCCCCCCCCCCCCCCCCCCCGCTGAAAATAGGGAATTCGATTTTATGATATGGCCGCCGATTGAAACTGGAATGGCTTGTCTCCCCGTCGTCAAACCTGCCTCCACCACCACCAGATTTCTCTTTGGTTGCTGCTTGTCTCTTTAAGTCGGCTATGTCCTCCTTCAAGGAGTCCACAATTTCGAGTTTTGCTGCAATTGCTGCTAACTGATTAGCGATGAGATCGGAGGAACCGCCGCCCATCTCAGAACTACCCTGGGTCTGCACCATATCTGGTTCTTCGAAACGGTTTCCCGGCAATGGAACCACTGATAAGAACTTGAAATCGGCTTGATTGTAATTAAAACAACTGATAGTAGGCCCTCTTCGAGATGGGCAAATCTCCAAATACAAGAAACAAATACTGAATTTTTCAAAGACAAAATCAAAGATACGATAGTCTAAGCTAAATAGTAAAACTGGAAATAGAAATAACTGCCAATAATAACTTTTTCCCCCACTAACCCACAATAAACTAAGACTTCTCCTTTAGCGGTTGAGGGTTGACCCGAATAATATTCCAGTTGCTCCATACTAATCGGGTGGGTCCTGCTTCTGCCCCGTTTACGAGTATATACCCTATGCGGTATCGTATCAGTGCGGCATTGGATAAAGGGTCAAAATGGGTTCAGGTGGCACAGGTCAAAACTATCACGTGCATTATGATTTGTATATTTTAGGAGAGTGTTATTGGTTTATATCATACAGCTCTTAGATTTCAGTTCTTACAATATTGTGTATATCGCTTTCTGTGGAATGTGAATAATCAAGGAATTCATTTACCTTTATGGTATCAGAGCAACCCTAGCTCTATATTGTAGCCCTTCACCGCCATAACAGACCACGAGTTTGGTCCTTCTTTCAATTCTTTTTCAGTTTTTTCTCATCTCTATTTTTGCGCTGCCGTGACAGACAACAAACCCAATGCCAGTGCCACAGGTTCCAAACCTAATTACGCTCACCCTCTTTATACTGTTACGAACAGCCAGAACAAGGTAAGAGTTCTGGACAGCACCAAAGTATCTTACTCTTCATGGGTAAAACTTTTCCAACTCAACGCATGTGGTTACAAGGTTACAGACCACAAGCACCCTTTCTCCAGCAGAAACCGACCCAGACTGCGATCATGGATGGAAATTGATGCCATCGTGTTGCAATGGATCTACGGAACTCTGTCCGATGATCTCCTTGTTTGAGTTCTGGAACCTGAATCAACGGCACCGGAAGTTTGGTTATGCATCAAGGGAATATTCACAAACAACAAAGGTCCGAGGGCTGCTGCTACTGCCCTTGAACATCAGTTTAGTAATCTTACTTTGAAAGAAACTGACAGTCAACATTCCAACGAGCAACTGGTTCGGGGGTTTCCCTTCGAAGGTCGACACCACCGTGGTCATCATCAACCAGCAGATCCCATCTTAGGAAGAAGCGGCAAGCATACTACAATCTAATCAACAACGGCAGGACGCTCGAGAGACTCTTGCTTCTCTGACTGTCATGTCCATGACCCAAGACCCACTGCCGTCCTCTAATCATCAGCAACAGGGCTCTTGGGCCGGCAGCCCTTCCCATGTGTTGGCAGAAGCAATATTGCCCGTCGTGGTGGTGAATCTGGCCAACATCTCAGAGGTCGCGGGAGTTCAGGACAGTCTAGTCAAATTACTCCATGGCCCAATCAGCCAAGTAACTGGTCCAATAACCGTCGTACCAATCAGCCCCCAGCCTGATGGCCAAACTGGTGGATGGCCCAAGTTTTCGGTCCCTGGGTACCCACCACCTCCCTGCCCATACCCAACCCTCCCGGGTTGGGCCTCATCTTGGCCCACTGCATACATCCCAGATGCTTCAAACCAACCTCAGCCCACTACAGCCCAGACTCCTCAGGCCCACCTAACTGAAATCCACCCTATGGACCTCCATGCTCTTGGAGAGGTTTTTCAAGCACTTAATGTTGAAGGCACCGATGACAGATATGAATATGGATACTTGAGCCACCAATCATGTCCCATTGAATTTATTTTTGTTAGGAATAGTAAGCGAGTACCTATTGATGGATCCGGTAACACAACCCTTCCCCTACCCACCAAAAACTAGCCTAAACAACATCCTTTACTCCCTTCACATTGTAAAAAGTCTGATTTAGGCTACAATTCACTAGAGATAATCATGTCCAAGTGGAATTTGACCCTTATGGTTATCCTATGAACAACAATGCTTCCACTTCTGCTTTTGTTGCTTCGTCTTCCTCAACCAACTTTTGGCATGATCATCTCGGACATCCAGGACTTTGGATTATGAAACTTTTTCGTACTAGTAATTTTATTTCATGTAATAAACGATCTCGATCGTTAAATTGTCATTCTTGCCATTTGTCAAAGCATAAACGCACACCATTTGCTGCTTCTACTTCGTCTCCCAATGCTTCCACTTCTGCTTTTGATGCTTCGTCTTCCTCAAACAACTTTTGGCATGATCATCTGTGACATCCAGGACTTTAAATTATGATCATCTGCTTCTACTTCGTCTCCCAATGCTTCCACTTCTGCTTTTGTTGCTTCGTCTTCCTCAAACAACTTTTGGCATGATCATCTGTGACATCCAGGACTTTAAATTATGAAACTTTTTAATACTAGTAATTTTTATTTCATGTAATAAACGATCTCAATAAATTGTCATTCTTGCCATTTGCAAAGCATAAACGTACACCATTTGCTACTGGTACTTCGTGTCCCATTCTTAGTAAGTCTAGATATAAATATTATATGGTTCTAATTGATGACTTCACTAATTTCAATTGGGTGCTTTCATAACATCCTCCCATCCGCAAAACTTAGCTTCATCACCCTATGGCTATATCTTATATGGTCGCCAAGCTAGCTATGTCCATCTTTCTGTTTTTGGGTGCGCTTGCTACCCAATAAACATCCCAAAAACTAGGGGTGAGCAAAATTAAACCGCCATAACCAATAACCGAACCATAACCGACATAACCGAACCATAACCGATAACCGACATAACCAATGGTTATGGTTATGAAATTTTGTTAACCGACTGAGCGGTTATGGTCATGGTTATGAAACTTTGGTTAACCGACATAACCAAAACCGAACCGAACCGAACTTCTAATTTTAAGTCTTGTAATAAGTTTATGTTTTACATTAACCGTGTAGAGTTTTCTACTAAGATAAAAGTATGCTAATAACAAAACGATCATGTTGTAGGTGACATTTATTTTAATAAAGAATTAAACTTAAGGTTAGGTAAGTTTTTTTATTGTCTAGAAATATCTTATTAACAATGATCCCCCATTGGTAGTTTAATAAAAAAATGTAACCTTGTTATTCTTATAAAAAAAAAAAAAGCTTAAGCTAAGTCTACCATCGTAGGTTCCATTTTTTATTTTGTAGACTCACGAGATTTTAATTTTTAAACTTTAGTCAAAAGTTAGTTTTAGTTGAAGTTTATGGTTAATAACCGAAATAACCATAACCGATTAACCATAACCGAAGTTTGGTTATGGTTAAGGAAATCCCATAACCGAAATAGCCGTTATGGTTAATGGTAAAAACCGAACCAAACCGATCCATGCACACCCCTACCAAAAACTTACCCACCATTCTACCCTTTGCGTTTTTCTTGGTTATCCTGCCCACTTCCAAGGATATCGTCGCCTTAACCTTTCCACTGGGAAGGGCATCCTATCCCCGACATGTTACATTCGCCGACATCGTCTCCAAACCGCAATCCACACCCATTGACCATTGGTTTCTCCAAACTAACATTTCACCCCTCATCTCACTCAACATTTACCACCCCAAATCACACCTCCCCCCCCCCCCCCCCCCACCCACACAACTACATCCTCTACACTTATCCCACTCCTACCCCCACCTCCACCGGTTTTCGCATACACTTACCAGCTTTGCAACCAAGGTGCTGCTCGCCAGCCTTCTTCCACCAACAAACAGTCCTACCCATAAAGCACTCCTATCTAAACTAGCCTTACTACTACAGCCACCAATACACTTTGCCTCCACCTCCCATACCAAAACACCTAATGGTCACCCGAACTCGTGACGGTACTATCAAAACAAACTGCACCATGCAATCTCCACACATCCTCCTTTCTGCCCTCTTACCTCTTCCTAGGTCCCACATAGATGCCCAATCGGATCCCAATTGGCTTGATGCTATGACCAACGAATATAAAGCTTTACTAGATAATAAAACATGGGATTTGGTTGCATGTGACTATTTCGGCATAAGTTCCACGCTAATGGGATTTTACAACGCCATAACCCATTTCGTTGTCAATGGTAAATCTCAGCAAGTCGGCATTGATTGAGATGACATTTTTAGCCCGTGGTTACACCGACCACTATCCGTACCGTTTTAAGTCTTGCGATGTCACAGAGATGGAAAATAAATCAACCGGACGTGAAAAATGCATTTTTACCCAGTGACTTACATGAGACTATCTACATGCACCAACCTCTTGGTTTCAAAGACTCCAATAGACCTGATAATGTCCGCAGGTTACACAAGTCTCTCTAGGGTCTTAAACAAGCCCCTAGGGCATGGTATGTAACGGTTTGCAACTTTCATTACATAACCCGCTTCACCAGCACCGTTAGTGATACCTCCTTATTTGTCTATAAAATGGTAACCAATTGGCCTAATTACTCTTGTACGTGGACGGCATTATCCTCAATGTCTTAGATTAATCACTTCTTCGTAATATCATTACATCTTTGTCGAAAGAATTTGCTATGACAGATCTTAGTATCTCTACATAGGTTCTTCTTGGGTATAACTGTTACACATCAGCAAGGTGGACTATTCCATTCACAGGAACATTACACTCATGATATAAACCAACATGAACAACTGCAAACAAAAGAGTGTGCTACTCCTGTTAATACAGCCTCAAAATTGAGCGCCAATTCTGGACCGCCGCTGCAAGATGGCGCCATATCATAGCCTTGCGGGAGCAGTTCAGCACCTCACATTTACGCGCACAGGCATTGCTCATGTGGTTCAATAGGTTTGCTTGTTCATGCATGATTCCTCATGAACACCATTTTCAGTTTCTAAAACGTATACTACATTATCTAAAAGGCACGAGCAATCAAGGTTTATCCATCTGTCCCTGTAAGACCTGTGCACTCACTACATAATATGATGCTGACTGCTAGGAGCCCGGGGGGGGGGGGGGGGGGGGGGGGGGGGGGGGGGGGGGGGGGGGGCGTTCCGGACTCACGTCTATTTTTTGGGTACTATGTTTTTTCTTGAGACAATATTGTCTCATGGTCTTCCAAAGGGTAGGCTACTATTTCTCAAATCCAGTACTAAGCAGAAGTCGTAGAGTAGCTAATGTTGTTGCTGAAACAAGTTGATTACAAAATCTTTTTAACGGAAATTATATGTCACAACTCTTAGAGCTACCTTTGTTTATTGTGTGATAACTTATCGGCAGTGTACCTATATGAAAACCCGTACAACATCAACGCAAGAAGCGTGTAGAATTGGACATACATTTTGTTACGAGAAAAGGTTAGAATTGGTGCAGTCCATGTTCTACTCATTCCTACTAATTACCAGTATGTCAACATATTCACTACAGGACTACCTCATCAACTATTTCTTCGGCTCTGTGCATCCAATCCTCTTCCGCTAAGACTATGGGGCATATTAGCATGTATTATGATTTGTATAATTTAGGAGATATTATTAGTTTATTGGTTTTGTTAGTATAGCTCCTATAGTTCTGTCAATATTGTATATATATCCTTTATGGGAATGTGAATAATCAAGAAATCCATATACCTCTAAAAACAGTTTTGGTCTACCCCATATATACTTTTTTTTCCAAAAAAATTTAATATTAAATAGTGTGAATTTGATTTCAGTGGTGATAACCTTTATTAAACAAAAGCCAATTAGAAGGTTGATAAATAAACATTAGGAGACTTTGAAACTGTTCTTGTTAAGCTATTTTTTTTACCTGTATGACATGTAGAGACATAACCTGAAGCAACCACTTTATAATTATATGGGTCGAAATATTGACCATCTTTCCAATATTTTCAATTTTTTGTAAATATAAGTTATTACCCTAGCTTTAAAAACATAGAATATCAATGAATTGCAAGGAATTTTTTTGATGGAATTAGAACAATAAATGCTAATAAATTCACTATTCTAAAAAACGTTCATTAGGAAAGGCCATTGACCGATCAGCAAGTAAGCCCACTAACTCGCCAGCAAGTGGATTGCCCAATGGGCCAGGGTTCAGAAGGTTACCACAGGTAAAACTGGAAGAAAGAGGAAAATAGGTAAAGGACACAGGTAGGGCTGATTTACCAGGAGTCGGTTAGCACTGATAAGAGGGAGGCTATATCGTGTTACATAGCAACATTTTAAAACAGATGAAATATCATGAATAGACAAATGGAAGTAATTAATATTACTATTTCTAATTTTCTGTTACTGATAAATAATTTAATATTCTATTTACCTTCACACATGCCGCAGCCGTCCGTTAAAGCCTCATTAGCAGGTGGAAAAGCTTCCAACTCATATTCTAAATCGCTATCATCATCCTGTCAATTGGTATTTAATAAATAAAGACTTTCATATAAATTGAACTTATGTTGAAATCTGTAATACAATATTTTGGTACTTTGTGGTGACAATAAATGGGCATCGAATCCTGTTTCAACAAGCTTGCTTGAACTATACATAACATACAAGTAGTCAAAGTTTAAAAGAACGGATACGAGGCTCGAGGCGTTTTTCCCTTCGCCTTATGAGGCGTAAGCCCAAGGCGCAGTCAAAAACACCATTAAAACACATTAAAAACAAGCAAAAACAACTCAATGGCGCGACATTTTCTTAGCGCCTCAGCCCTTAGAGCGTATGTACAATCTGAACCCCATGAGGCGCACCTCAGATTCGTTTTCTTAGCATTTCACCTCACCCATTTTTTAAACCATGCAAGTAGTAATCACAACTGTCATGAAGAAATTTTGATAAACCCGTCTATAGATTGTACCGTAATACAAGTCTCAAACCAACATTAAATACAATGGTGTCAAACTAAGTAACTTAGATTATTGTGAAACTGTTATCTATTTGGTCCTCTTCAGCATATTTGACTTTCTAAATATGCCTTTCTTATTCAGGAGTAACTATTTTCCTAACGTTGGGAATGCATTCAACACAAAAGGAAGATAATACTGCACTAATGCAAGAGGATAAATAGGTGTATTATATTCCTTACATATAGGGTGTTTAGGTCCATATTCGCATAATATTTAAATAAAGGGTGTTTGAATCCATGCGTACATGGAAAATAAAATAAGAATATATCCAAATGAAAAGCAACTGTGCATGGTCCCTATTACACATGTACAACATAATTGCAAATGCAAAGATTTGTGCCATTTCTAAATAAGGTTTAAGGTGGCTAATTTATAATCCGTCAAGAAAACCTTATTTTGCTTCCTTGATAGTCAACAACGTATCAAACAGCACAAAACTTTTTCCACAGTTATGTTACACGACATACATACATTAACAAAAATACAAGCATGCTTGTATTGTAAAATCACAAGATATTGCCTTTGCCACTTGAAGAACTTTCTTTTTGTATGGTTTTGCAAACATTTTAACCAAAAATCCTTACACAATAATTCTCAGAAACTACACAGATAAGGCAACAATCAAATTAAGGGTAATTCAATAGAGAGCCAAAAAAATGATTAATTAGACAGTTTTCACGAGTACAATAATTCTCAGAATCCACTTATGAGATATGCATAGTCATGGTTGTAAAAATCGCGCCTAGCCTCCGATTAGTCGCTAGTCAGAGGTTCAACGAGTAATTTTCATCTAATCAACCAACTAATCGCTAGGCGGCCAACGATGGTCAAAGGCGGTCCTAATCGGCCAAAAATTCATGTCATTCCTACGTTTCCGGACAGATTCCGACCAAAACCTATAAATTCCAGCGATAAAAATCCTATCTACTTAAAAATTATATGTAAAAATGTGTTTTGTATAGTGTGTGTGTATATATAAAATTTGAAAATTACATATGTAAATCCCTATTCAATTAATACCTCTTAATCCCTAGTTGTACCCACCAGCGTGACTAGTGCCCTAGCGATACTTACAACATTGTGCACAGTTAGCCATGATAACTCAATTGCATGCACAAACATACAATACATATATGTGACTTACCAAAGGTAGAGAAGCGCCTTCTAATTTATCGATTAATTGTTGACGGTAGCCAAATGACGCCAGAGCATCTGAGACTCCCTAGGGTTTGTTATACCAGTTTTAGTCCGTTTAACCAAGGCGTATCCAGTCAATTTTTGCATCATGAACTTGAGCCACTTCCTGAAGCAAAGATAAAATTGTTGTAGCTGTGTACCTTCCATTTTCATATAACAAAACATTATAACATGCAATAAATTAATAAAAAAGAGTGAAAAAAAAGGAGAAAAAGAAACCTTTGTAAGATGATAGAGACGTCTTGTTCGGTAATGATGGCCTTCTTTGATTTGTCAATACTCATTTGTGATGATTGATTAATCAATCCACTAGGGTTCTTGTTGTTGTTTGGATTGAGGAATTATTATTATTAAGGGATTGGAATGGATGAAGAACGGAGTGAATGTAAAATTCAATCAGTGGATTCTTTAATTAAAGGGAAATAAATCTTCGACTATGGAGCCGCATCAAATGAACCGCTTACGGTTGTCAAACAAGTCGTTAGAATGTGTTTTTTGGCTCGCGAGCTAGCTACCGCTAGGGGTGTTCAGAATTCGATTCGAATTTCGAAAAATTCGAAATTCGACTTAATTTCGATTCGATTATCAAGAATTCGATTCGATGATCAAGAATTCGAATTCGAATTCGATTCAATTCGAGTTCAGTAAATCGAATACGAATTTATGATTTAAATTCGATTCGATTCGAAATTCGAATAAAAATGATACATACATACATACATACATACATACATACATACATACATACATACATATAAATAACCATATACATACATATAACTTTAGAACTTGGGCTATTCTATAAATTTCACCTTAGGCATAAATTAGCCCATTACCAAGCCCAAGTCTAACTAAAGCCCATAACTTAAATCTTAACCTTAAACGAATTTTATTCGAATTCGCTTCAAATTCGAGTTTCTAATACGAATTCGAATCGAATTCGAGTTGAGTTTTTTATTCGAATACGAATTCGAATCGAATTGCTCAGCTCTTAATCGAATTCGAATCGAATACGAATTCAGCAAAAAAAATAAATTATTCGAAAAATTCGATTCGAATATTTGAAAATTCGTTATTCGATTCGATGAACACCCCTAGCTACCGCGAACCACAACATGGTCCCATGCGGCTAGCGAACACGGTTGTCAAAACTCAACATAAATCATTATGGTGGTAAAAATCAAAACTTTGACTGGCCTATATAATTACGCTAGATTATCCCTCGGATGCTTTTGGAATATACAAATTTAATATGAAGTGACAAATATTGTACCATAAAAAGAATATGTTGTGTTTTCAGGAATTTTTTTTTAAGAATCAACACTTGAAAACTCTAAAAACTTACATCTAATTCTACGTGTGCTGTGTGCATATCATGATCGAGTGAAGTATCTGTACAACTTTGTCACTTTCTAAAGACATTCTAAAGCTGTGATGTGAATGTGGGAAAAAAAATATAACCAAATTGGTATTAAATGATATATCATGATGATGATTGATTTAAGAGACGTGAATGGTAGTGTGATTAATTATCACTTATTGGTTAGAGATTTACCTGGTGTCTAAGAATTATAGGCTACATCTAACTGGCTTAGCAACCTTCGTAATCAATGTCCATAGCAACACCAATCAAAATACAAAAATATATATATATATTCTTGCCAAAATGACTACATTTGTGAATATATATGTGCTTAGCGGGTTCTTATATGAAATAGTAGGTTCAAAAAGCATATATATTATGTTAACATGATTAGTGACTTGCCTAAACATGATTAATGAATTAGTAAATACATTGTGTTTTATTTTTCTGCATGCACAAAAACCCACTAAAAGAAGTCATTTTTTTCGTTTTTTGTATAGCAATATGGTGTCCGTTTGAAATATAATAAAACGCTCGTTAATTTGGTGTTAAATGTCATATATAAAAAATTTACTAACGTTTAAAAATAGGGGGGGTAAGGGAAAGATAAAAAAATATAATCAAGATATTTGAAATTTTAAATAATAGTCAATATTTATCTTTATTTATTATTTAAAATATAATTAAAAAGAATTTTAAAGGAAAATCAAAGGGTGTGAAGGCCTCACCTAGTGCAATGTGTCACAAGCCCCTTTCTTTATATAGGGTACCAGTTCAAATACAAAGTATCAAAAATGTGTGAAATGTGCGAAATGCATGATAATTACGTAATGTTTTCATGAACATACAAAAACATTACGTAATTATCATTACGTAATTATCATTACTAGTAGTGATTCTGTCTATGATACCTGATTTTGGTACGTGATTTTATCTATAAACTAGTAGTGATTATGTCTATGGTATGTAATTTTGTATGTTGCGTTTTTAGGGGTATGAAAATTTGTTAATGTTATGTAAAGTTTTGAATGATAATGTTTATGTACGTGCTTTTGGTGATGGAACTATAATGATTATGTATATAATGGAACTATAATGATTTATGTATATGGTACGTAATTTTGGTAATGAAGTAGTAATGATTCTGTCTATGGTACGTAATTTTGTATGTTACGTGATTTCGCACACTTCCGCACACGTTTTTTGTCACTTTCATAATAACCCCAACTCGCCCTTCTATATATTATAATATATTATATATATATATAGATATATATATATATAGGGTTAGGATACTTTGAGAACTCGACGAGTTGTGAGAACTCGTAGGAACTCGACGTAAAATGCGAAAAAAAATTCTTTTTTTTACACTCGTACGTAAACTCCGCTGTAAAAAAATTTAAAAAAATACATTAATTTACGCCAAAATACACCGGTGTAAGGTATTTTTATCCTCGTGTAACTATATTAATATTTTATTCATTATTTTATTGTTGATTATTATGGACCACATATTCATTTTTGATTAAAAAAAGTATGTGGTTATAAAGTGAGTTCCTATGGTTCTCACAACTCACCTTGGTTCTCAAAATAGCTGGATCCTAATATATTATATAATTATATATATATATATATATATATATAATTATATATAGGATCCAGATCATGTGAGGACCCCATTGAGTTGTGAGAACTAGAGAACTCAAGTGAACCAATAATCATTTGACACATAGCTACTAATCCCATATTATATTAATGGGTATTTTAGGTAATCCAACTTTGTTATCTAATAAACAAATTAAAGAAAGATTTTTAGGATTATAATATTATACAATCTGTCAGTAAGTTTGTATTATCCCCATAAACCACTGTATCAATTCTCCCACCCATTTACTACATTATTGGTTTCTTTTATAAAAGACTCACAATCAAACCAATTAAATCTACATGCAAACCCTCTGAAACTCTTATCACAACCAAAAAAATTATCGAAAAAAACCCTATCACTTTTCTAGTAATCATGAAGAAATCCAAGGAGGCTGCCAAAGATATTGAGTTTTCACTGCTAAAGATTTTAGAGGACGTTGCTATATTCATCACTGAAAACCCTGAGCTTCATCCAGGAGTAGAGGATAGGTCGGCAACGAGGGAAAATCCGGTTGATAAGGGGAAACGGGTGGTGGATGTTAATGAGGAAACATGGGTGTGTTGCAAGACGTCAGTTGAAGGTGTATTTTTTCGGGTGATGTAGGGGGATCGTCTGCTGATGCTACCCCACAATCTCCAGTGAGCCAGCCTGTTGGTGTTGAAGATTATGGTATGTTTCTTTTTTTAGGAGGGGGGCTGATTAAGTGCTTGTTCTTGGGTCTGTAAGTGTTTTTTTTATGGAAAATGGTATAATGGGGGGTTAATTTGTTTTTTTTAATATTCAGTTGGGTAATAATTTTTGCAAAGAGAGTTGAAAATATGTATGATGAGGATGTTTTTAAGAACCATGTATAATGGTTGTGCTTACACAAAGTTTTTATGCTTTTTACACCAGTGTAAAGTGCTTTAAAAAAATTTTGTTTGTAATGGCTGTTTGACCAAACAGAATAAGTTAATATATAAGAAAAAGGAACGGGGGGTGAGACTTTTATTGGTTTTCAAATTATGTAAGACTGGAAAACACTGTGTAGAGATGGAAGGAAAGAAATGGTGATGCCCCCACCTTTTTGGTGCAGGGTCTGCTTGTGATTACTAGTTTACTCCAAATGGTAGTCGTTACTGAAACCAATCGTAGATGACTCCATTAAACCAAACATGAGGGCTAAGAATAGAGAATGGGAAGACGTGGTTACAATGTACAAGGCGTATGCGGGGAAGTGTGGTTTTTCAACTAGGTG
The DNA here is from genome assembly GCA_030844895.1 of Ambrosia x helenae. NCBI lineage: Eukaryota > Viridiplantae > Streptophyta > Magnoliopsida > Asterales > Asteraceae > Ambrosia > Ambrosia x helenae. The sequence goes on along the minus strand of JAUTDX010005136.1, from coordinate 505 downwards.
TGGTATTGTTAAAAGGGTAAATGGTGTGATTACACATAGATATATTACTATGTTCAAATGCTGGTAAACCGCAAAGCAAGAGGAAATTCGACTCGTTGGACAAACATCTCTGAAGGTTAGGCAGTCCACGTTTCAGCGTACTGATTGCAAAGCCAGCATTAGAGCTAAGATGTGTAACGTGACACAACTGTGGGAGATTTATCACTTCGAAGAAACGCACAATCACATGCTAGTTTCCGTCGTACAATATAGATTTAATGAAAATAGGGAGGAAGTTGGATTTTGCAACTAAGGAATTCATTCATCTTGTAAGTTTAAACAAGGTAGGGCCAACAGTAGCGCATAGAGAATGCAAGTTAGTCTAAACGGCGGACACCACAATGTGAAGGGTACCCCGGTTGACTACAAGAATTTCTCCAGAAGCATCCGTATGTTTGTGACAACAGGGATTGGTCCATGATGATTGAGAAGCTGAATGATTAGGGTCAAGCACTTGCCTAACTTT
>JAUTDX010005135.1:0-37691 GCA_030844895.1 Ambrosia x helenae | reverse complement strand
GTCTACAGTAGACAAACTACCCTCAATTTTTATGTTATTTACAAAAGATACCATCAGTCATAATAGACTCTTAACTTCTTAAGTACCACTTTCGTTTCTTTTTTTTTTTTGGTTTGTTTGTCTTTATGTGTATTTGTCTTAATATATATATACTTTTGTCTTTAATTATAGGCTTTTATCTTTGTTTTTATGTCGAACGCGGGTACCGTAATAAATCAAACCGGGTAGACTAAATTCTCGCCACAACGCGCTGGGGTTATCGGTTGAGATAAATCACGTTATTAATAGATACATAAATTCGAGTTGCGCCCGCAATGCGGGGAAGTCTTTATATACGTACGTGTGTTTTTTATCGAATGCGGATACCGTAATAAATCGAACCGGGGTAGACAAATTCTCACCGCAACGCGCGGGGCTTAGTCAGTCGAGTATAATAACGTTATTATTAGACGACATAAATTCGAGTTGCGTCTCGCAACGCGGGGAAGTCTTTATAACGTGCATGTCGGTAGAAATTCAAAATGGCTTTATGTTTTTTAAATGAGTCGGCTGAATAAAATACGTTATTATCACACGGAATAAATTCAAGTTGCGCCTTCTTTTTGTCTTACGTATACGTTTTGTCAACTCTTTTTAAAATAATCAGTCGAATATAATACGTCATTATTAGATGGCATACATTCGAGTTGCGCCCCGCAACGCGGGGCGGGTAAAAACTAGTTAGCTATAAATTATGAATTGCAGATACAGGAAGATGATTATGATGTTCATTAAAGTAATTTATTAGCTATTAAATTTATTGAAACATTTTTTAACTTCAATTTGATGAAATAAAAACTGTATTTTACGTTTTTCATGAGCTGTTATACAGCTTTATATAGCTAAAAAAACAGAGTCATCAGCCAAACATGGCTGCCAAAATGGCCATACAGGGCTTGGGCATGCACCTATAAAGAGCTGGAATATTCATGTTGTATATGTGCTATTATACAGTCGTGTAACATTGACAAATACAACCTTCATATTCAAAATATAATATTTTAATCTCTTTTATCGAATAAATATGCTATATGTGATCATTGGCGAAGGATATGTTGGGTCAGGGGTGGCCCTGGCCCCTTCCCCGTTTTTTGACGCAGTGGTATAAATTTGTGATTTTCGTTGGTAAATTGAGTCCGGGTCAAGTCCAGCCCCGTCGATTTGCCACTACCGATAGAAAAAAGTTAAGTCCGGGCCCCCTCCCGACTTAAAAACAAGCTTCGCCCCTTTATGTGATTGGTAATAGCTTTATATCCAAAGTTATATATTCTAATCTCTTTTATTAAATGCTATATATGGTTGGTAATTTGGTTTCAATATTGTTGGGGCCAGAAGGGAAGGGAAGGCAAGCAAACCCTAACTCAACGCGTAAACGTGAAACCCAAAATATTTTAGACAGATATAGGGACAGGTATTTGGCTACTGGGTTATCCCAGTCTCGCTCAGATCATCGCCTTAAAAGGTAATTTTTTTTAGTATGATTTTTTTTTTGCACAACCATCGTTGGTATACTTCAAATCACTAACACATGTCCATATAAAAAAAAAGTTCAAACCAACTAAAGTAACTCATACAAATGGATATCGAGTACCATGGATTCAAACAAATATGCAGCAAAAAGAAAAGACAACTTCAGACCAACTAAAGCTAGAATATATCGATATCAACTTTGGGGTAGGCTCTTTGTAGCTTCAACAACTCTGTAAGAAATGTCAACCGTTCTTCGTGAGATGCATTGCAAACTGGATGCTGGTAGGGACGGATAGCGAGTTTTTCCAAGAATGGGCAACACCCGAGCACACATTTGATCAAGTACAATTCTTTCTCTGGAACTTTGAAATCTTTGAACACCAAACTACGAAGCTTTGATGAGCCCCTAGTTTTGTAAACTACCTCTGACGACGTCGGCAAACTCTGCAAGATTAATTAGCATTTTCAGTTAAATAAATATGAGATATACAAAAAGTAATTAGAGAATTCATAAAGCCTTGTTGCAATATAAGGAATAACACATGTTGTAAGGTTTGCTTAGCAACAATCATTCTAGATTATTATCATTAGTTATTGGATTATGAAAATATGAGACACTTTTTCTAAAAAGTAAATTTCAAAGGCTTAGTGTCACGACCCACTTAAAATCAGCTCAAAATTTTCAGCTTCCAGGAGCTTCCAAGGGCATATAGTTGATTTTCAAGCCACCCGGAAGTCTCCAGAACAGCCTACGAAATTTCAGCAACCATGGGGCATCTACAAGCATCAAGTACCAGCCAAGAAGGTCTAGAAAATGCTGGTTAAAACTAAAAGTGCAGCCAAGAAACTTCTAGAAATCAATAACTTATACCGCAAATATCATGATATCTTCATAGATGTCTCTAGATATTATATGTAGATATTTGTAGTATATCAGTCTAGATATGGAACTATCTAGATCATGATCAACTAGTATAGATAGATCATTTTGGGTCTCATTTGAGACACCCCTCATAACTTGATCACTACCCACATCACGTGTAAACTCTTGTAAAGCTTTTTGTAATATTGTTCACATATCAAATATAAGGATATAATATTTTATAACTTGAACGCTTCTGCTTCACTCAACATGAATTACTACATAACCAGATCAAAGGTTTAACTTAGAGGCATTATAAGTCGTCGCACGTGAGTCAAGGAAGTTACTCTGCGACATTAGCCTTACTTTGCAGCATGTAAAATCCAATTCCAGCTCTTCAAGTTTTGGAACAGAATCTAGAAGCTCAAAGAGCACACTGTAACTTGTAATCACATTCCCCTGAAGAGTAGACCAATTCATAGATAGTGTTTTGAGATCACGAAGTTTTGCAGTCACATTTGGACCAACATTGCCTCCATAGTAAACATTATTCATCTTCAAAACTTGAAGTCTAGGAGACCGCTTAAACATCCACCACATTGTGTTAATGTTTATTTGCGTCAACTCTAAGGTCAGCAATTTTGAAAAACTTTAAAAAATACGAAAAAGATTGAAACTGCAGTTTTCAACTTTCAAATGTTTTTAACTCTCCACAATAAGAAAGACACTCAAGCAACATAGTAGTTGTGATGTTCCCAAACCTAATAGTGATGTCCTCAATTTCTTTTTCCCTCAAATACCCAATCCATTCACTTAAAACCTCATCATCCAATATGGGGAAACCAGCGAGTGTGCAGAGGACAAACTTAGTAATCTTGTCAATAGAAATAAGAATCTCACTTATGATTTCCATATAACTATTTCTTCCTTGTGTTCTTGACAAATACTCAAAGAACCTCTCATCAAATACAAGCTGGCTAAGAAGGCCCACTTAAACATATAGTGTTTTGACATGAAATTAGTCGTCAATACCTCTTCTAATGGCAGTCTATCCAGAATATTAGTTTATGAACTTATCTGGAAAGGTGCTGATCAGATCTTTGTCCTTGTGAATGAGTTACATGATTCTAAAAAGAAGACACATCAAAGGAATAATTGCTTTCCACTGAAACCTATGATAGTATACAACAAAAATAGAGATTTAAAATTCAAATGACTGAGTAAATAGGAACACAAATTCTAGAATCAATGTCACACAACACACACACACACACATATATATATACACACACACATATAAAAGGTTTGGGAGATTTGTTGGATTTCATCAACAAATATTAAACATAAGGGCGGGGCCTTCAACTTAATGATTGCACACAGATACCAGAGGAAGTAAATTGTTTATATGTGCAAAGATTAATCGACATCCTTTATATGTTTTTGTTAAACTGAGTAATCATTTAGAAGTTGAGATAACTAACAAGAAAAGGTTCCTGGTGTCAAATTATGAATGATTTCTTGTTTATTTCTAGATGATTTTATTAACGTAGCAAATCTTCTAAAATGAGGCATGACATTCATAATTTTAACTATAACTAGTGATGAGTGATACCGAATGGGTACAAGTACGGGGCCAATTTTGGTACCAAGTTTTGGGGTAACGGTTCGGTACGGTAGGGTACCGAGGTCATCCATCCCTAGTCTCTTTCTAACAATAAGACACATCAAAGCCATGAGAATATAAACCATAATTGCCTTTCAATGGCACACATTAGTTACAACTTACGAATGAATAAACCCTAGTTTCATAAACCTAAAGATTCGATAGACATACACATACACTAGCAAACAAAGAATCATCGCCATTCGATTATGCTTCTGAACAAATAAGGAAGGTTCATAAACTAAATGAAGCAGTTTATGAAAACACAATCTACAATGAAACGAGTGAACTACCTGCCATAAGAATCCTTCGGTGAAGATGAATACTTCAGTCGTTTTGCTCCATGCATCCCTTCCATTTCAAATGATTTTCGTCAAGAAGACAAAATGACTTCTTTCACAACTTGTTTTCTCCTTTCTCTTTTTTACGCAACTTTTTTATGATTTGAGCTTAATTCATACATGATGTCGTGTGGATTAAGTCACTTAAACTTCTTTTTTCTTAAATTAACAATTTCCCAGTGCAAATGTCAAGACTCGGTGAAAAAGGTAATTAAGTTGGGATTTTAAGTTAAGACACTTGTTTAAGTTTTAAATTTATAAAATAACACGATAAATGCTAACCATTCTAAACCCACACAATAGGCAAGTGTACCTATCGAGTGTAGTATAGACACAAGCAAGTACCGAGTATCGAACCCAAAGACATGACTTCCCCTACTCAACTTTAAGTTGCTTTTTAATAAAAGTAAAGATAAATATGAGAAAGAGCGAGAATAACCGACTTAGAAATAATATCCAAAAAGAAGTGTTGCTTGGGGATCCGACTAACTTTTGGAATAAATTAATAGTGATTACTTATTTGAGTGGTGTATTCAAGTTGCGCACTTGTGCTTAACTTTGAGTTGCGCAAGGTTGCATTCTCTAGAGGTGACTGCTATCGCATAACTAATTTATGTTCTTCTTTTAATTGAGGGTATCCCAAACTGGCAAGCTCACCTCTCAACAATGAGGGACGAACTGCTAAAAATGTGATATCCCAACCCCTAATTATCCACCTCCCAGTGTAGCAACAAAGACATCTAACTACTTTAAACTTTTATGAATAACTTGCCGGCGGCCGGAGCATGGCCGAACAAGCTACCACTTGATATCATAAAAGAGTCGTGACTAACCAGAACACGTGCATCCCCTACTTGAGTTAATTAAACTTTCAAAAAGTGATTGGTCTATTACTAACTGTGCGGCAGTATAGTAATAGAAGAGGATAAAGACCGCCCGCTTCCAAAACAGATTCACCAACCCTTGGTCTGCGCCAAAGCGAACACATAGATAATGAAGCTAAGTCGCACAACCAAGTCTTGGCTTATCACTAGGACCAAGTATAAAGACCGTACCGACCCTAAGTGAGATTTTGATAGCCGAGGATCAAGCCACAAAGTGTGATTGTTTCCAAACACAAATGGCCCGATCTCTACATGTGGAGTTAAGGTTAGCTTACAAGTGCATGGGTTGTTACACACCATGGGTACATTCATAAGTCCCTCCACTTTCTATCAAAACACCCACAAGACCAAATACTAAGTGTTATTTTTAATTAATTCATCAAACAAAGTTTTAAGGTAGAAAGAATTAGACAAGAACATAAAACACCACTCAAGAAATAAAAACTATATAATCCATTACCAAAGAATTCTTCACCCTAGCAACACTCAAGAATCCTAGCCAATGATTAGCATTACAACATGCACTCTAAGTTGGTGGTTTAAAGAACACATAGTAGTGGTTGTTTTAAGGATCAAATAGGGTTTTGGGGATGATTTGTAGTGATCTCTCTTAAGCTCTCACTCTAGTAGTGTTTTTGGAGTGATCCCAAGCTCCAAAAGCCACTTACAAGACCCACAAGATGGCAGAAATATGAGAGAGATTCGGGTGGAATGGATGGATGAAGGGATGCCAAAAGTGTGGAGTGGAGGCCTCTATTTATAGGCAATTCAGGGGCTGCACGCCCGTGCTCACAAGGGTGGCACGCCCATGCTCAACAGCAGGTACTGTTGCAGAGTCCTTTCGTGCAGAAATTGTTGGGCTTCAGGGCTTGCACGCCCGTGCCAAGGGTTGGCACGACCGTGCTCTTCAGTAAAGCTGCTAGTCTTGGTCGGTTGAAGCCTTAGGGAGCACGTTTGAGCTAACACGACCGTGCACAAGGTATTGGCACGCCCGTGCAACCTAGAAATCTGACTTTTTTGCCTTCTGTTGACATGGAAATGTTGACTTGTTGCCCCGGACAGGTGCACGGCCGGAGCGCGACCGTGCTGCATCTGAAGCAGCTTTCTAAGTCTTCAGTTCCTTGTATTTTGTGTTGTTTTCATTCCTGGGCTTCAAAACTTCCATGTGGGAGACAAGGTTGTTGTACCATGTACCTTGTTGTTCGCCAGAAGCGTATTCTCCACTCACAATGTGTCTTTTTTCTTCCTTTTTGCTTCCAAAAACCTGCATTTATCTTATAGGAATGTTTTAGCTATATTTTATAAAGATAAAAGCATAATAAATGTGCAAAAAGGAGGATAATTACATATGTAAAACATGTATAATTTTCGACACATCAGTACACGTGAAGTTTGTAAATTGCAACCCTCAACATAATTCACCTTATAAGAGTCGCATGACCCTTGTAAGAGACCTGTAGAGGTAAGTATCCCCCCACCCAGGAAATAAAACTGCACCAATCAAAATGACAAAACCACAAATCGACATATCCAACCACAAGCGAAAGCCACATGTTTCATAGTACTTAACACAAGAAAATTCCCCTAGGCACACATACACAAATAACCCTCCCACCCCTTTGCTTCACCAATACTCACTCACCCTAAAACGAATAAACCCAAAGCCTTCTACCCAGGAGATGACTGTAGCTAACCAAAAATTAAGTAAGCAAAGGCAAATAAATGATCATATGCTAACCCAATCCCCAGTTCCCTTTTTGTAACCCATGCATGTATAGATTTTCATAATCAAATTTCCACTAATTTTTTGTTATTTTCGTTGTCCCCCCATAAAGGAAAACACACAAATTACGAAGGAAAGCACTATCTGGGTAGTAATTATACCGCTATATAAAACAAATAACACCTTTTCACATGTATTGATAAAACCAAAAGGTGTTGTATTGATAAAACATACCTTTTCGCAAAATTATATTTTGTACTCTTCAACATGCATCTACTTTGTTGATGACCATTTAGTTCCTTAAATCACAAGATAGCCACCTGGAATAGATCAACATAATCTAGTTAATAGATGCATGTATAATAAAAAAACATGATGCAAAAATCACAACACAACTATAGCACATGAGTGATGGTTATCTGATGTGCCGAGAAATTGACATGTTTTCCACATGCATTCTCACTTATCTTACACTCGAAATCGTGCTTTTATCTTAGTTTTATCATGATTTATCTTTCTCAGTTGATAATTGCAGGATTTGAGGTTAAGAGGTAAAAAGGAGTGAAAAACAGCACAAAACGGCACTAACGGACAAGGAATTTAAGACTTTGAAGCTCTGCCAGATGCAGCACGACCGTGCTTACTGCCGTGCAACCGTCCCGGGTCAACAAGTCAACATTTTTAGGTAAACAGAAGGCAAAAAGTTAGTTGCCGCTTGCACGGGCGCGTGCCAACGCCCTGTGCACGGCCGTGCCATTAAAGACGTGCTCCCCAAGGCTTCCAACCGACCAACGGTTACACGAAGCAGCAAGCACGAGCGTGCCACATTACGTGGCACGGCCGTGCAGCCCCCGAGGACATACAACTTCTGCTCGAAAGGACTCTGCAATATTACCCGCTGTCGAGCATGGGCGTGCCAAGACTTTAAGCATGGGCGTGCTTAGGTTGATTTGCCTATAAATAGAGGCCCCCAATCTACACTTTGAGCATCCCTTCCCACATCAAAAACCAACACTTCTCCACGAAGTTTCAGCCTTCTTTGGAACTTGGTATGAAATAAATAGTTTATCTTTTGTTTAAAGTGGTGTTTTGTGTTCTTAATAATTTTTTCTACTCTAAACTTTGTTTAATGAATTAACTAACTAATCAATTAGTATTTGGTCTTGTGGGTGTTTTGATAGGAAGTGGGAGGACTTATGACTTATGAGTGTACCCATAGTGTGTAACTAGTGATTAGCCTATTTGTGGATAGAAATATACACACATTATGGCTTAATCCTCTACTATAAAAATCTCACTTAGGGTCGGTACGGTCTTTATACTTGGTTCTAGTGATAAACCAAGACTTGATTATGCGACTTAGCTTCATTGTCTATGTGATAGATTTGGCGCAAGTCAAGGATTGGTGAACCCGTGTTGGAAGAAAACGGTCTTTATTTTCTTTCATTACTATATTGCAACACAATTAGTAATATACCACTCACTTTTTGAAAGATTAACCAATTCATGTAGGGGATGCACGTGTTCTGGTTAGTCACGACTCCTCTATGGTATTAAGTGGTAGCTTGTACGGTCATGCTCCGGCCACCGACAAGTAATTCATAAAAGTTTAGAGTCGTCAGATGTCTATATCGCAACACTATGAGGTGGGTACTTCAGGATTGGGTCGACACAGTCTCGAGTTATCTTCCCCTCATTATTGAGAGGTGAGCTGCCTGGTTTGGGAGACCCTCATACTAATCTTAAGAACACAAATCGTTTATACAGTTATGCGATAACAGTCACCTCTAGAGAATGTGTTAATACAACTCAAAGTTAAGCAAAAGTGAACAACTTAAACACACCACTTTCACAAAAGTCTACTATTGTTTCATACCAGGCAACATCTGACCCCGAAGCAACACCTTTGTTTTGCTATTGATTTCTTTCATAGTTTACAGCTCTCTTCTACTTTTTCTTCTTGCATTTTAAAAACTCTTTTAGTAATTTTTCGGAAGCTGAGTAGTAAAAATCGTGTCCTTAGATTCAATACTAGGTAATTGCACATTTCTATAGTACGCACGGTAGGTACACTTGCCTGTTGTGTGGGGTCTAGAACGTTGAGCAACTATCGTTTTAGACTATAAATTTAAAACTTGAAATCGTCCCACTGTTTTCTAACTTAATTCCCTTTTCACCACGGTTTTTGATACTTCCTCCGGGAACTTGCCGATTTTAAAAGAAAAGAAGTTTAAGTCTAATAAAACCCCATGACATCATTATCGCAAAAATTGAGTTTTCGGTTGGGTCCAATGTTGTACTTATGCACATAGCTAAATTGAAAAATTAGTAGATTTTCCTATAATAGACAAGAAAACCAAACATAATTTAGCGATCAAACAAACACGCCCAATATAGTCTCACATTCTCATGTGTATCAAGATATTGGTTAAGATCTTGGGAGCTGAGAGGGTGGGATGAGGGTAAAACTTTCCTCTATCCTAGGAGATAGATTGTTCCTGAACATTTACATTTAGTGACCAAAAAACATTTTTATATATATATATATATAGAGAGAGAGAGAGAGAAAGAGAGAGAGAGACATATTCATATTATGTTATATTATATTGCCTATATACTTATTTTGTAGTTCAATGGTTGAATGTTTACATCTACTTTAGTATGCTATAAATATGTATGCATTCATAAACACTTACCAGCTTCTCATTTGAAGACAGAAGCTTGTCATCATTTTAATGCTAATGATCACGAGCTGATTTAGAGAGGTGGGTTGCACTCCCCTAGTATGCTTCTTGTAACATAATTGTATCACACAAATATGTTTAGTACAAATTGAAGAGAAAAAATGTACATAAAGTTTAAAGCTATGACTAACTAAAACATCCTTAATATAAAAATATAAACTTGTAAATATTTCTTTGTAGATTATATGTCAGAGGTTTTATTTGTAATTTGTCCATCACTATGTAAGATTAGAAGTCTGAACTCATTCGTTTCTTTAACTCTTGAAAGAGCCACACATAGTTGACCATAACTAAAAGTGGTTACCTCAAGAACAAATCAACCCTTAATAATGATTGACCCATCCTCATATTGATTGTCATTGCGAAACAAACACAAAGTAGAAACATGTTGAGATTACATGTTAAGGTAATAAATGTACATTAGAATTCACAAAATATATACAGGCTAACTTAAGATCATATAATCGGATACGAATCGGCCAAACATATACAACCTAGATAAGAATCGGCCACATGTAAAACTATAGCAAGAAACTAATAACATAACATACAACAATATATCTATAAATAGGTTTTTGTTTCTGAAAGCACGAGCATTTGCAAAACACTATATTCTAGTTTTCATGCAAAAACAAAAATAAAAGAATATGCAAATTACCTATTTAAGTCCAATTATGTTGTTCCGTTCCATGACCTTCTCCCAATCAAATCTCTCAGAAATAACATTAAGCAGATCAGCAATTTGTTCATAAGTCATAGGACGTCACGTCTTAAGATCAAAACCAAAATTTTCATGTTCAGTTCTTATTTTGTTATATCAAAATAGCAGCCCCAGTCATAACAATGAAAATTCATCAAATCGGATGATGCAACATAGGATAAAATAATATGTTTGAATTGCAAAAGACAAATAGAAGTCAAACCTCCAGTTTTCCTTAGGCTTGCAGCGAGAAGCAAGGTATCCCACAAGATCTTCTTTGGTAAGTGGCTTTGTGAAAACCGATGCATCATTTGTAGAGGAGTTGCAGCAACAATTACTTTATCGCCCCTTCTAGATTTCACACAAACTGCATAATTTAGGTAGCTTTTTAAGTTATCCCATGTAAACGCAATGGTTGTCTAATGTATAAATGCATTAGTGTTGTACGACCCACTAAAAACAAAAGTATAAACAAATTTCGATCGTAAAATCTCAGTACGTACGACAGGTGATGAACTCGTTTGCGACAATGATGCCATTTTTGTTTTGTAAAACAAACATAAATCAACCCTAATAACATAACACATATGACATAACAAATCAAGAAAAAGTTAGCTACAAAATATTAAGTCGGCCGACACATTTTTCATACGATTTCTTAAACTCCATATGCCAACCATGGAGCGTTACCTCCTATTATTAACAGTAATGTAAGTGGGTCGCTCAATGTAGGATCTTTTCACTTAACCGATTTTAACCAATCATGTCTTGCCAAATCACTTTACTGATTTACTTCACTGAAACACATTTTTTGAGGCAACACTCAACTGATTGTTTTATTTATTTTCATTTAAGTACCCAAACTTTTTTTTTAAAATTTCACACGGTTTCACCTTTTTAACCAGTTATTAACATTTAATTCATACTATTATAACCGTCCCACCAAACGGTCAGAAAAATTAATTTGTAATTCTTGAAAACCGTCGATTGAATTGAATTGAGTTCACCTAAATGGTCAGTAAACTTTAATTTTAACAGTGAAACCGTTCGTTCAAAATTTTGTATATAAATTGATCAAACTGTGGGGTTAAAAGCCACACTTTACCACGGTTTAAAAAAAAAAAACACCCCAAAAAATGAATCTGTGGACCGATGAAGAAAAGATTGCATTAGTGGTGGGCCACAAGGATACAACAAACGACCCGGAAATTCAACAACTCCCGAGGGACGAAGGGTCAGCCTACTCCCCGGAGGGGTTATGGGCCCGCGTGTTGACCGACTTCCACCAACATGTTGGCACCAACAACAAGACCCTCCAAGACATCTAGTTGAAATGGGCCGATCTCAATATCAAGTGTGAGAGGTGAACCACCCTTTACGAGCAAACGATGAGGGACGATTCGGACTTCGATCACGAGTTGGCTATTGACTTCACTCACTATGAGTATGAGGCTCGATACGGCAACAATTTCGACCATGTTGAGACGTGGCAATTGTTGCGCCAACATTAAGTTTATTTTTCTTTGTTTTATGTATTTTTATTTTATGTATAATATTATTATGTTTTAATTTTATATTTTTAATGAAATGTTCTTATTTATGTTTGTTTTATTTAATTGGATTTTAAAACAAACTGTTAATGTTTGGGAAAAAAATTATAAAACAAACGGTAAAAAATAAAACAATACTAAAAAACAAACGGTTCAAACACAAAAAATAAAGTCAAAAATAAAATAAAAACGGTTACCAGCACGGTAAACAAAACCAGCAAAACAGTTCATGGGACCACTACCAGCATGGGTGGCGGCAGTGTTACCGAGCTGGTAGTGGGTACCCGTGAACAATTCGGGTGGCGCCCCGTCCCCTCTATGACCCTAGCCCGTAAACACGTGATTAACATTAAAACTTACGAGCTTTAGCCTTAATTAAAATCACTCCCGATAAAAACTTTGGTAATTACGAAAACCTAACTCCATGAATCCCATAAATGTTTGATTCCAACGAATTTTTACATTTTTAGCTACTAAAAACTTGTATTAAAGTTTGGGTTTTAAACGGGACATTCTATTGCGGAAGATTTTGAATGTTCAGGTGTGCTCGGTTTCCTTGCGACTTGATCCTTGCTCCGGAACTCCCATCACATGAATACCTAGCACCACTACACAAGGAATGGTTAGTGGGATTGATAATAATGCATTCAGAATAACGGAAGTGTCGAAACACGTCGAAAACGGAACGATCAAGCTTGGATGACAAAACAACAATCTTGGGGCTCAACCCTGCCGTAGGTTACGACCTTATGGCCAGCAGGTTCTGTCCTTCCTCTTGTTTTTTAGAATTAGCCATTTTTCCCTTTGTTATTTTTCCCAATTCTTGAATACTTTTAAAACCAAATTCAAGGCCCTTCCTAAGGACACTTGGGGACTTGTTTAATACCATTTAATGCGCTTGTAAGATGCCCATTTACCACCTTTAAAAACTCCTTTCGGCTTAACTAAAGTATATGCGGTTTCCACCCAAATCGACCCGTTAAGGCCAAGGGCTATACCAAACGCTATTTGATCTTTTAAAAGGCATAACAATCATCTTGTTGACTCACTGGACACTTGTTTAACTAAAAACAACATCCGGATTATGTCACTATGACCCGGTCTTTAAAATTCGTTCTTTGGTATATCCTTAAAAATATCTAAATTGCCCTTGGAAGCAATATTTCCATCTAATCACCCATGGGCAACATTACTTAACTAAGATCCCATGTTTTTGACCCATTGACATGTTTGAAAACCTCTAAGCCCTCTCGGACTCAGTTTGACCATCAACACATAATTTCACTATGGCTTTTGTCATACTTGGCGCCAAGGCGCGTATTAAGATTAGGTAGAATAATACTTACCGAATTGGCCTTCACACCTCATAAGGGTGAGTGTTATACCCATTTAACTTCGCCCAAAGGCTTTTATTTTAACCACGGACTTACCGGGTAGCATCGACTCATATCCATACCTTGCATACTTTGTCATGAACAGGGGCATCGTGTGCCCATTTTCCAATGTGTTCACCTGCATACGTTCTAAATTGACATCGTTAATTTCCCGGGACTCAAATGGTGATGCATCACCATTTGACCCGCTAAGGCTCATAGTTCATAAAACTATGAGATTCCGCCCTTTAACTATGGGGAAAATGGCAATCACACTTGACCCATATACCCAAAATGCATAACTACATTATTCAAGTGATTTTATCTAAAACATTTGAGTTTAGAACCTCACTTACCATATGACTTTACTATTTGACCCATTAGATGAACTTCATCATTTGATTACATCACATTAGTTCGTTTATTACCATGCATCATGTCTTATCATGATTTCCAATAAATTACCCGCTTAATAGGTTTCACCCCGTGGGGTCCTACCTTTATCCGAACTGTGGATTAAAACAGTTATAACAATTCACGAATCATATTTATAGTCTAATAGTGTAAGTAATACTTACATTGCATCCGTTCTTGTTAGGGTTGAGATAGAAGAGAAGTGTTTGAGGAAACAATGAGATTTTAGGTTTCATCATCGGGTATGCGGGTTAGAGTAATGGTTTGTGGGGTGGGTCGGGTGTACCGCGAAGAACTTAACCAGGTTGAATTGGAGCTGAGGTAGACACCCATATAAGGGGAACATCTCAGTCCTTGTTACTCTTTTATTATATAGATAGGTGTATATACACACACACATTCACTTTATAATATTTATAGTAAATTCATTTTTGCTCCAAAAATTATGAAAATTTAGGTGCAGCATCTTGATACCATAAACTTAATTTTCACATTTTTAATTGCTGTAAATTTTTTTATTTTCATATTTTTATTAATTTAAATATTTTTAATCATAACTAATTGATTAAAAAATCATTTTACATGATTTTAATCCCAAAAGTTTTAGGAAAATACTTCTAGACATCAGAAACTGATATAAAAATTAGTTGTCTAGAAAATATTTATTTTTATTTATTTTCCTATTTTTAATCATTCAAACATGATTTAAATTCATTAAATCAGTTTTAATGAGATAATTGTTGTGGTTTGTTTTTCAAGAATAAGGGTAAAAGGATAATTTTACATGGGTTTTAACATAAAAAGTTAACCTCATTAATGATTTAGACTAGGAGTACATAAGAAAATATAATTTGAGGACTGCATATGTAATTAAAAAAACATAAGAACAAAAACCAAATTTTAGCCTAAATCACATAGATCAACCGTATAATTTACAACTACTAATATTATTATTTAATTACTATTATTATTGAACACTATTTTTTAACACCTTATGATTATACTAGTAGGGAACTCGTCCGTTGCGGCGGAGTCGATAATACAAGGCGGAAACATAATTCAAACCTTAAAACGATTAAAAGAATCAATATGTAAGGAGTATGTTTATGTGTGTAAGCACCTGTGCTTCGTAGTGGGGTAACTTTTTAAAGTCTACAAGGAGACATGATAGCATGCTACGTTTTATATACCATACATAATTTGACCTACATGTCGGTAAAAAAATGAAAGTAGCGGTTTGACTTATTAGCAACTATTATTATACCAATAGTCCCACTCAATATGTTGAAAGTGCTAAATCTGAAGAGATTGCTTAGGAGAAGAAAGCTTTATAAGATCCACATTGACACAAGTATAAACTCTAAGCAATCTAAAGCCCAATAACACAAACAAATCCAACATCCATAAAGAGCACAAACCTACAAATTGAACCCGAGTTCAAGACCCAAAAACATCGTTCAAAGTGGATTGAAACTCATAAAAATTAACACAAAACAACACTCATAAAATCGAACCTAAAATAAATACACAAATAAAGACGACGTGACGAAGACCGACAATGGAGTGTGTCGACAAGGGGGGGGGGAAGCCTAGTTCGAGCTGCATTTGTCCATTAGTAACATTGTTTAGTTAAAAAACGCCATGTGAACATTACAATACATTTATACTACAACATCAACAGCAGCATCAACAACAACAACAACAACATAATAATAATAATAATAATGTCGTTCAGAACTTCACACCACAACCAAGAACCATGACTAATAGAATACATATGACATTTGTTTGTTGTTGATGGAATTTGACACGCAAGCATGCCACATAAGAGGGAATTTGTAACACAAGCATGCAACATCATCAACAAACAAATGGAGTTAGTATTATGCTAGTCATGACCGTTACTTGACAATATATTAAAAGGTGGGACCGTCAACACACATTTCATTAGTTGAGACCGATAACGACCAATAGTTAATAGTTAAGATTATTTAAATTCAATGCTCTTTTAAAAAAATGGTTTCCACGTTACGAAGTGATCGAAATGGGATTCCAGAGATATCTTTAGTAAGGAATACATTAAAACCTTCTAGAGCAGAGGTCATGTGAAGGTTGAGGGTTCGATTCCGGTCGGAGCATGTTTACCACATGTGGGGGTTCCACTTGCAGTGGCGGATTTAGACCAAACTTTCAGGGGTAACGTTCAAAAAAAATTTTTGCCTCGCTTTTATACAATGCAAATGAAAACAATCGATAACCTCTTTCTGTATTGATGGAGCTGTCAACTTAGCTTTTTTTTGCTCCCTAATGTATACATTTTGGCTCATATACCTGTACCCGAAACCATACTTGATTTATACCCAAAAATACTTGGAACAGATTGAACCATATACCCGATACTGGTTTTTTAATACCCGATAAAATTTTAAAGTAAGGTTTTATGTTTACTTTACAACTTTTATATTTAAGATTTTTTAGTAATGCGTATTACAAAACAAGTAATTTGTACTTCGTTGAATTTATGTTTTGTATTTTATTTTATTATTTTTACAAATTACAAAACAACTAATTTTTAAACAAATTTCTTTTTATTTAAACTAATAATAAAGTTACTTTTTAAAACCATGTATTAATACCCGGACCCATAACTGGTTATACTTGAACCCAATTATATCCTACCCGGGTACATAGGTTATGATTTTTCTCCTCAATACTCTTACCTGAACCCTTCCCTGTTTCTCTCGATACTCAATTTTCTTTTACTAGTTAAATAGTTAATACCCGGACCCATTTCTATACCTGGAACCGGTTAATAAAAAAAAGCCAATATGTGCAACTCTACCTTTAACCAACAAATAAGGCTTAAACCTTATGGACTTTTATCTTTTTTGATATGTTTAATAATAATTTTTGAGAGTGTTTGGTGTTTTAAAAAACTTGAGGGGTAACGTTAATATAATTTCAGGGGTAACATAATACAAAAATTCTATAAAAATTAAAAAAATTACATTACGCCGGAACGTTGAGGGGTAGCGGATGCTACCCCTGCTATAAAGCTATGTCCGTCCCTGTCCACTTGGGGAGATTCCCAATCCAGATGAGATGAATAATCATTACGGGCTGACCCATAGTATTAGCCGAAGCTCCATCGGCCGCATCACTTACCGTTTAAAAAAACGTTAAAACCTTCAATGTAGATTCAAATCCTTTTTCATTAGTTGATGAACACAATTCATAGGTATCTTTACTTCTTTAGTACTTACTAAAAAAAACCCATATACAAAAAGTAACATCTCAAACATTTAGTGATCCTAGGAGTTCGCTTGTACTCCAAGTTACTTTTCACCAAAATTATTGATTGTCTATCACTCTTCATGATTGTTCTTCATCCTCGTCATTTAAAAATCAAGTCACGTAATGATAATTATATGTTGTAAACAACGTTTTTTTAACAGCAAATATTTATACCACCTTATTTCCACCTAACCTTGCATTTGCAAGGATTTAAACCCACAACCTCAAATTTGTAAAAGGACACCATACCACTAGACCAAGAGGTCATGGGTAACAACATTATATCTCAACATTTGTTTATTATGATTGGGTTATTGGATTTTAATAACCTCAACTATCATATGTTGACTGCTGTCAGCCTGTCACTCCAAACTAACCGGTTGACCATCACCACTCCTAACTTGCAACTTATTTTTCTCTATCACTCCCAGCTAGTACATACATAAAACGGCTAGTTTAACTCATCTACTAATAGTTGACTTTCATTAACTACCATGAAACAACTCAAATTAATCAATTTGGCTTCACAACTAATTTTAAAAAAAAATGGTCGGTCGAGTTAGAAATTTTCAAACCACATCGAAAGATTTGGTTTATGGTTTATTCTTGTAGGGGTGAGTTAACCTAAAAAGGGCGTTTATCGTTCGAATGAGTGATTTAGAATTACGCACCACAAAAAAATAATAATAATAATTACGCATCCTTGGTTTTTGGGGGTGGGTGTTTTCTACAATCCACACCTGCAGCCTACATCCTTCACTTTTCTCGACAACCTCCCACCTGCAACGTCATCACAAGACTTCGCTCCATAACCGATTAACCACCTTCAGCCGCCATCTTTCAACACACACTTAAAAAACCATCGACCACCACCACCACCACCGTATCGACGATCAACACCACCTGCATAACCAACTACACCTTCCGACGTTGGAAAACTCATCGTAACACCATAATCCCTACACACACGACCAATATCAAAATCTCGCATGACCAAAACCAAAACCACGCACGACTACGCATGACCAATTTATAATCACACACCTTATCACTCGATTCGTAGCACCATAATAGTCCTTGGTATCTTAAACTTTCTCTATACTTGTAAACTTAGAAAAAAAACTTAACCCCTTAAATTTACACTATACTAACTTTTTTATACTTTTCTACAAATACAATAAACCCATTAAGCTAAACTTAAATCCAATTTGATGCCACACAATTTTAATGTCAAACCCTCCTTCCACTTGTAGTTATTGCTCCTTTGTTCTTTTTGTTTTTTTAGCAGTATAATAATTTGCACCTCATTAAAGATCTTTAACATACTATATGTAACACAGCCAAGAAGAATTGGAGTCAATGATCGATCAATAAACCCCATCTTTCTCTACATCAATGGCGGAAAGTTCGAAGCTTTAAGCCCAAAGACTCATCTATGGCCAAACCCCATCTCAAATCACGCACAATCCTCCAACCCTTTTCAGAATTCAACCCATCTTCAGCCTCAATTCGATCTTTAGCTCTGTTTTCCCCATCTTTATCCCAAACCCTAGTTTACGTTGGTACTGTTTCTGGTAAACTTCTTTTACTTAATTTACAATATCCCAGTTCTGATTCTAGTAGTAGTAGTAGTGATAATGGGCATGTTGGTGATGTGGGTAGTGATCAAAATTTGAAATTTGTTAGGCATATTGTTGTTAGTGATTATGCAGTAGAAGCTATACATGTGTTTGGTGAAATAGAGAAGGTTTTGGTGGTTGCAGATGGGTTTATACATTTTGTTGATTTGGAGTTGGTCAAGCCTGTTAAAAAGATTGGTGCTTTGAAAGGTGTTAGTGTTGTTGCTAGGAGGTTAAGGAGTGATGTAAACGCGTGTTTTTCGAAGTTAACTGTAGGTGGGAGTGATGCGGTTGGTGGGTCGAGTTTCTTGCAGAGGTTAGGCGGTGGTGTTGGCGGTAGGGTGAACGGTGGTGGCGGTGGTGGAGTGAATGATTTGCCGATTGATGATAATTGTGTTTTTGCTGTTGCGGTTGAGAAGAAGTTGATATTGGTGGGGTTGGTTGGTAGGAGTAGCGAGAATTATGATAGTGTTGCGGGGTCACTTGTGACATTGAGGGAGATCTCGTGTGTTGATGTGGTTAAAGATTTGGTTTGGGTTAATGATTCCATGATTGTGGGGTGTTCGAGTGGTTATTATTTGTGTTCGTGTGTTACGGATCAATGTGGATTGATATTTTCGTTTCCGGATGTGTCGAGTGTATCGCAGCTTAAGGTTTTGAAAAAGGATTATAAGATTCTAATGTTGGTTGATAATGTGGGCATTATTGTTGATTCTCATGGGCAACCTGTGGGTGGAAGTTTGGTGTTTAATGGCTCCCCGGATGGTATTGGAGAGATGGGATCTTGTGTGGCTGCTATTCACAGTGGCAAGATGGAGTTGTATGCTAAGAAATCCGGGAATTGTGTTCAGAAGGTTGTGTTTGGAGGAGAGGGCCGCGGTAATCATGTTATAGCTGATGATGAGGATGGAAATGGCAAGGCGGTGGTTGTAGCAACACCAAACAAGGTATGTTCAACTATAATCAACCGAGTTTTTTGTTGTGACGGGCATATGTGAAGTAATGTCTATTTAAGTTAAAAGATTGTTGATATGGTGCACATTGTTCTAATAACCCGTAAATGTAATTAAGCATCATGCATTGCTACAGTTGGTTAGAGCCACTAATCCATCTGCCTAGGTGAATAGGACTTTCACTCGATTATTAGTTTTAGACAATTAAGCGGTAACAGTTTTTTCTACAGGTAGCAAGATGGGCAGATTGGGTGGCGCGGTTAAGCAGTTAAAACAGGTCATTTTTTAGTATGGGTTAAAACAGGAAGGGCCCGTTTCGGTTGACTTGCAAAAAATTATCGTCCACTAATTTCTTTTGTATATACTTAGCGTGTTAATTATGATTAAAGCAATTTTGAATTAAATGATTTAGGAGGTTGTATGCAGTAGAAATAGACTTTTAAGCTACTTTCATCCCGTTTGACGCGTTCCCCTTCTATTTTATCCATTTGAGATGAAATATGACGTCTCCTCTCATTCTTAAATAAATGGGTCAAAGCTGTCACTTTTAGTGTTTGTCAATTTTTTGTGCATAAAAATTTCAACATAAAGATAATTACCAGTCATATAAATTGTACCATTGGAACAATGAAATTAGTCATTAAAACCTTAGAAACTTGATTGTATAAATATAATAAGTTATCAAATTATCAATTTTAATCTTCATATGTTCACATAGGGGCTCACCCAATTCGAAACCAATTTGAAGTAGAGAACCGTGAGAATCACATAAGCACTTGTATTTAGGGTTGACTAGATATAGTAGGAGAGAAAAAGAGGGTGGATTATGTGGTAACATAACCATCTTATGTATCATAGTTAAAGCAACAAGGTCATGTGTTTATGTGGTCCTTGGATTTCTTCCACTCTTCACCTTCCATGTATGTTGTCTAGTATAACGCTCATTTTATATTCCTATAGGTTATTTGTTACTTAAAAGTACCTTCTGAAGAACAAATCAAAGATCTGTTAAAAAAGAAGGATTTCAAGGAGGCGGTTTCCTTAGCTGAGGAGCTTCACGATGATGGTGAAATCTCAAAAGAAACCCTTTCACTTGTTCATGCTCAAGTGGGATTCTTGTTAATGTTTGACTTGCATTTTGAGGAAGCAGTCAACCATTTTCTACTATCTGAAACAATGCAGCCTTCTGAAATATTCCCGTTCATCATGCCAGATCCAAATCGTTGGTCTTTGCTGGTATACTTGCATATGCTTTCATTCATCATCTATCTGTGTCATCAAAAGTCAATGTTGTGTCATCGTTTATTCATTTTGACCCATTACTGATCGCGTTATCTTAAATCTAAAATCTTGATGGTTTTTTGTGTTCTGAAAAAAATTGTCTTTTTGATAACAAATTGTTTTTCAGGTACCTAAGAATCGTTATTGGGGGCTACACCCTCCACCTGCTCCTCTAGAGAGTGTTATCGACAATGGATTAATAGCAATTCAAAGAGCTATCTTTCTTAAAAAAGCAGGTTTGGAGACTGCTGTGGATGATGAGTTTCTTCTAAATCCTCCAAATAGAGATGACTTATTGGACACTGCAATAAAAAACTTAATTAGGTTTATACGCTTTCTTCTGAGTCAGTTCTTATTAATAGTTTATTTTTACCTCATGTTTTTGTAAAAAAAATTGTAGGTATTTGAAAGTTTCACGTGAGAAAGATCTTACAACATCCGTGAGGGAGGGAGTTGACACGCTATTAATGTATCTGTATAGAGCTCTGAGTTGTGTTGATGAAATGGAGAGTCTCGCATCTTCTGAAAACTGGTGTATAGTGGTATGGGTGTTTTACTTTATTCTTTTCTCGTCATTTTCTTATAATTTTTGAATTCTAAATAACTTTAAAATTCTGGCTTTTGAACTTGAGGCGTCAATTTTGATCTTATAGTTATGATTGGGTCAATTTGGGTTGTGGTTATATCTCAAACGGGTCAAAATGGGCCAGACACGTCAAGTGGGTTGAAATTCTCCTAAAGTCTATTTTAAAGGCATATTTGTTTTATTCAAAAAACTTGGATTAATATAAAAAAAAAGTAGACTGAAATGTGTGTGCAAATTAGCCCAACCTGACCTGTCTTGTTTCGACATCTACTACGTAAGCCCGTTACCTATCCCACCTGTTTGGCACCTCTACATTTGACTTAAGGTCAACACTCTAATAGTCAGTAATATATTGCTCGTGCATCCTTCTATGGAAATAGGATACGTTTTCGAATTATTTAGCATAAGATAGTTTTCATGCTTGATTTGATTGATAGTATGCTACAAAATCAAATCATGTTTTAGATTATACAAGTACAAGAGATAAATATTTTCATGTCATGCAGGAGGAGTTGGAAACTTTACTGAACGATTCAGGGCATTTAAGGACACTTGCATTTCTATGTGAAAGCAAAGGAATGAGCTCCAAGGTTCTTGCCATTTGGCGAATATTGGCAAGAAACTATTCATCTGGCTTCTGGGCGGACCCTGCAAAAACTAATGAAAAACACGATTTAGGTGCAAATATTATTTCTGGCAAAGAAAATGCAGCAATTGAAGCTACAAGGATTCTTGAGGAATTATCTGATCAAGATCTAATACTGCAACATCTTGGATGGGTATGGTTGCTTTTTTATAAAGTATTGGCAGAGGTGGCAAAATCAGTAGGTCGAGGTCGGGCAGGCTGGGTAATTGATCAAAACGGGCAACTTTAGAGTGCACCCGTGGACAAGTACTTTCCTTATAAACTTCTTTGGATTTTATAGATGCGTAATGTGTTAAATATGAGAATAATAACCAAACACTTTTATAAATAAAGTGGTTTAGGTGGCGTCATACAATGTTGGGTCATGGGTGGCTTTTGACGCATTCAACTGGTTTTCTTCTTGGTTACCTATTTAAAATAACCTTGTTGGTAAACTGGTCCAAAATCATCAATTCTTGCAAAAGAAGTGTTTTTTTTGGTAAGAATTAACGTCTGAAAAGCCAAGCATCACCACTTCTAATAATTGATCACTTGTTTAGTTTTTGTATAAGACAATTACTTTTTTATAGCACATGGAAAACTGGTCTTTTTCAATTAGATTGCAGATATCAACAATATGCTTGCTGTTCGAGTATTAACGTCTGAAAAAAGGAGTCATCAACTTTCTCCAGGTAAGGGTAGATATTTAATGTTTTTTAGATGTGGCAATTTTGACCCATTTATTACAGGTCAGTCGAATTGGTTTTGCGTTTTATCTTAAGCGGATCAAATAAAATTTTTTAGCTAAAAGGGGAACACGTCAAACGGGCCGGAAGGCGACCAACCTTGTTTTTAATGCTTATAACCTTATTATTATTGTATGGAAAAAATGTTTGTGGGTCAACTCGACTCGTTATTGCCACTTGCCATAAAATTACATGTTACAACCCAAACTCATTTTGATCCCTTACCCAACCTATCTAATCCGCCCCTTTTGCCCCTTTATTTTTCGATTGGTTTCTCACAAAAAGGCCTTGAGATTACAATAGATAGCAATAATGAGTGTCTCTAGACATAAAATAAAACCATTTCGAATCATTGTTTTTCAGTTTTAAAGTTCTATCGTATTCTTATTTGTTGCAGATGAAGTAATTGCCGCCATTGATCCAAAGAAAACCGAAATTATTCAGAGGTACATTTCTAGTACATGTTTATGCAATTCAGAGTTCTAACATATTCATGCATCTGTTCCTTTCATGACGTTTACACGTCTACAGATATCTTCAATGGTTGATTGAAGATCAAGGCTCTGATGAACCTCAGTTCCATACATCATATGCTCTGCTACTTACCAAGTCAGCACTTGAAACTTATGGAACAGAAAGTCAGTCAGAGCAGATTAATGGTTCAGAGCCTGGAAATCATTCAATATTTCAAAGTCCCGTGAGAGAGAGATTACAAGTCTTCCTACAGTCTTCAGATTTGTATGATCGTGAAGAGATCCTATATTTGATAGAAGAATCGGAACTATGGTTTGAAAAGGTCTGTTACAACCGGTCACATTGGGTTAAGTCAAAAACGGGCCGGTTGGGTTGAATTGAAACACTCCCAATTTGAACTCCCAACCTTTTGGTTGTAATGCACATCACTTAACCAGCAGGATGTCCATTTTTAAGCAACTTTCTTTTCATTTAACCTATTTGTTCAGTTAGTGATAAAACATAACTCAAATTGACTCATTGATAGGTAAACGGGTTGGAATTGCCATCATAGTTTGGCTCACATGAAAACTGTAATATTTGACCGCACCCATATTTTAAGAAAAATGTTTGCTATTACCAAATGTCTTCGGTGCCCTTCAAAAGTGTCAGTATCTGTTTGACTTTTGACCAAATGTCTTCAATACCATTAAAAAGTGAGACATAGTGGAGCCATTGTACCGAAATCAATTATTCAAAGTCAACATGCAAATATGTAAATTAGAATAAAAGTTATCCAAGACAGAACATGTTGTAGTTTTATTGGGGTGAAGGGATTATTATGGAGCTTCTATTGAAAATCTGCTTTACCAGTCTTTCTTTTTTGCAGGCTATTCTTTATAGAAAACTTGGGCAAGAAACATTGGTGCTCCAAATCTTGGCCGTGTAAGTTTTTTATTTCAAAATAAGCAGTTGAAAGTATATGAACTCCTTTGAGAGTTTGAGCTAAGAAATTTACGTTTTCATAATATCTAGCGTTATGAAAAAGAACAATAATGCTTCTTGTGTGTATGTGTATAGAGGAGGAATCAAGTTCTAGACATAACACAAGCTATTGTAAGAACAAAAATATCCGTTATTTTTTTCTATCTTAAAAAAGTTAAAAATGAAAGCAAGTGGTATAAATGTAATGGTTGTTGTTTCTTACTTCTCTCTCCTAAAACTCAAAAAAAAGAACAATTTTGTTTGATGGTTTGTTAATGTATATAACCTATACATGTGTAGGTAACCTACGCATGTATAGGGAAACCGTACAAAATTAAAAATATACATAAACACTTTGATTTGGTGTTTTTATTAAAAAAAAAAATTATGTGGATAACATAAGCATGTGTATGTAAGGTGCTCAAAATTTCAAAAATATGAAAAATTGATCAGACAAATAAACGATTTTGATTTGATCTTTTAATCACACAATAGTTTAGTGTTCTATTATGACCCTCACCCTAGATATGTATGTGTGTGAAGAATGTTTAATATTCTTGATCGTCTTTAATAAATGCATTTGCAAAATACTGAACTTAATTGAATCTGAATGTAACAAGTTGTTTAACTGCAAACTGAAATTACGATCTTACAAAACAATAAAATAGGCATCCGGATATTCGAATGAAGCTAAATGTTATCATGCTAAATATGATATCTTTCCAACAATTTTATGATCTTAAATTCACAATTTATGTTGGGTAATTTGTTCAGGAAACTGGAGGACAGTGATGCTGCTGAACACTATTGTGCTGAGATTGGTAGACCAGATGCCTATATGCAGTTGGTTCTCTCTCTCTCTTCCCCCCTTTCTCTCACACACGTATCCCAGAAATGAGTCGGAAACATATATTTATATGGATTTATATTTTCAGGTTGCTTGATATTTATCTGAATCCACAGATGGCAAGAAGCCCATGTTTAAAGCTGCCGTTCGGCTTCTACATAATCATGGAGAATCACTTGACCCTCTCCAAGTTCTTGAGGTTTCAAGTCTCGTATTTAAATCCAACAACACAAATTTTATTGAATTTTTCACACGCATTGTTTTAAATTCAAAATACGAACACAAAACTTAAGTTTCACCGAATGAGGCAATAACAACCTCCAATCAGTAATAGCCATAGCTATGCATGCTAAAGTTTTTAGGTTTTATTTGCAGAGATTATCCCCGAACATGCCTTTACATCTTGCTTCTGACACAATATTAAGAATGCTAAGAGCTCGGCGTCATCACCATTATCAAGGACAAGTACGTTCTTCATATGATTTCCTCACATTATATAAATGTTTCAAGCTATTCATGTCTAGAATCAAAATTATTGGAGGATATATACCAAAAAACGGTCATGTATAGCCCATTTTGCTTAGACTCGCTTATTCCCGTTAAATAGTACCTTTATTAGGAATTTTCAGAACAAAAAATAAATAAATTTGAAAGTTGTCAATTTTTAGGTGGTTCATAATCTATCTCGGGCTGTTAACCTTGATGCAAAATTAGCAAGATTGGAGGAAAGGTCGCGACTTGTACAAATTAACGATGAGAGTCTATGTGATTCTTGTCATGCGCGACTTGGAACAAAGTTATTTGCAATGTATCCCGATGACACCATAGTTTGCTACAAGGTACATCTTACTTTTGCCAAATATATATTTCTGATATTCTTTTGTTATTTTTTGAGGTGTTTAGCAATAAAAAACATATAGTAATAATAGTCAAACTTTGGCCTAGTTGACCGAAACTAAATCTTCATGATCGATTTGATTTTTTTAACATTGTTTCTTGGAAATAAATGTCTTTTTAAAGATTGGTGACTAGTTTGCTCCTTTAACCTTTTCATTTATTGATTTATTATGTTTCAGTGTTTCCGACGCCAGGGGGAGTCTACATCTGTAACAGGTCGCGACTTTACTAATGACCCTGTTTTCAAACCCGGCTGGCTTGTTATGGAGTAATTGCAAATATCCACTATTTTCTTGGGGTGTTTGGTTTTTTTGATGTTAAAGTCTGGGCTGAAAACCATGTCATAATATTAAAAGATCTGTTGGACTGTTAAGACCGGTATTATGGTTTTGGATGAGAGTCAGCACTGGTTAAAGCGGTATATTCATAAGACGGTCAAACCCATACGGAGGTGCACAGGACGGTTAAATATGTGTGGTTAAACGCTACACAATAGACGAGTCTAGATTTACACTGACGCTAACTTTTTGTATCATGTCATTCAAGAGGTGTAAAGTATTGTAATGCATTTCAGATGGTTGCATTTGTTGTATATTTTGAGTTATTTGGATGACAGGTCGAGATGTTTAAACGATGATATATTCACAAACAAGGACGATATATGAGCTTGTAAACTTAATAAATAAAACATAAAGGTAAAATTACGCGTATGGATCTCTCACACAACCTAAACATAATATAAAGTTTTTCAGTTTTGGTTTAGTCTAAATCGGTTCAGGTGAGTTTTGGCTCAAACCAACAGGAAATTTTAGCTAAAACGGGTCATATTCGATTGAACTGTCCACCCTTGGATAGGGGTGAGCATTTCGTGGTTCAGACCCACAGGAACGTTGGACCCGACCCGCGAGAACCTTAGACCCGAACCTTTTTAAATATATGGGTCGGTTTCCGGTTCTAGATTTATATGAATTATCGATTCCGGGTCGGGTCGGTTCTAAACCCACGGTTCTAATATAAGAACCACAAGAACCGTTTGTATTTATATTAAAAAATAAAAAATAATCTTTTTTAGCATTTTCACTATTCGTTTTTACGTGTTATTGTAATCGATTCCATGTAACGCTAATACAATATTAAATATATTATTTATAAGAATAACAATGTATTTTTTTCTTGAAATATTTTTCGGCTTGATGTATATACATAGATGTGATCTATTATATAATATATATTATACTACATCCAAATTTGAAGTAAATATTTATGTATTTCGCTCTGATGATTGTGTGTATGTGTGTGTGTGTGTGTATTTATGAAGTATACATAACGGATTCACATAATGTTTCGAGTGATGACAATGACAAAACTGCTACGAAAACATAAGTCGAGAAACGAAAAGTGATTTAAAAAATAAACTCATGGGCTATTGTTAGAACCATATGGAGGAATTCTTTTACGACCATGGTAAAAGAACAGGAATATGTAATCCTCTAAAAGTGACAATTACATTAAAAGGTTCTAAAGGGTCAAACCCTTTACCCGACCCATCAGAACCTTTAGGACCCGGAACCACATAGCCTTTTAAGGTTCGGTTCGTGGTTCCTAATTTCCAATAAAAGAGTATGCGGTTCTGGTGGGTCCAGGTCGGGTCGGTTCCAGACCCTTTGCATAGCCCTACCCTTGGAGGTGCATGAGACTCACTCTTCAAATGGTCTTTCCTAGCCTGTTTAGCTTGGAAGATTATAAAAGGTCAAGGAGAGGGTCATTAAGAACAATCAGAATACCGAATGGAAGTGGTGCTGGAGACGTTCCCCAGCAGTGGAGCTTGCGAAATGGTAGCAGTGCCTCAGATTGCTTGGTCTGGTTATAACGATTCATGGTCCCGGATGGACTGGTGCAAATGGGTGCCAAGTAAGTGTAATATTTTTGCGTGGAGAGCGAAAATGAACTGTTACCTACTCTTGTGGGTTTGAGTAGGAGAAAAAAATTAAGTGAATTAGCAAAGGTGTATCTTGTTTGATTCTGTTATGGATACAACAGATCTTATTTTTATTTCTTGTGTGGTGGCTTTAGTTGTTCGGCAGTTCATTAGTTTGTGGTGTCAGTTTCCTCATAACGCCTTTTCATTTTGAGACTTGCTAGAGCTTCATAAAACTACCTGGTTGGGAGAGTGAGAAAGACAATTTTATTTCACGGGATCATAATTATAGCATGTTGGCGTATGTGGAAAGCTAGGAATGAGAAACACTTGTCTAATAACATTATCAAGACATAAATAGTTGAATATGTGAAAACCGCTCGGATTTCCTTTGGTTAAAGAATAGATCCAAATTTAAGTCCAATAAACAATTGAAAAGGGGTGTAAATTTGAGTTAATGTAATTTTGTTTTAGGTTGCTTGTTTGCCACCCCGCGTTTTTGTTTGGGTGATTTGTGAGCGAAATCAATCTTAAAAATTATGGAACATTCCTATTCATAGCTGTAAATTCACAGTTTTAGACTATTAAAAAGATTAAAAAAATTTGGTCTGTTTTTACGTTAACAAGTAAACCTATGTTGTGGTTCATGTATCTAACACAATTTTTAAGTTCGTGGCATACTAAGGTTTGCCTCAACCACTAAACTCGTCTCGTGTCGGGTCGGGTCGTGTCGTAAGGTTGTAAATGCTTAAACATAAAAAATATAGGGTCAAGTTTAAAAAACTTCACCCTTTCACCATTGTTTCGAGTTCTCTATCCTTCCGCCACTCTGCTACCACTGCTCTGTTTCCATCTCCGGTGACGGCGCCGCCAGTCGGAAACCAACTTTCCGGCCAATTGCCGGATGTCTGCCGTCGTGAGCCACCGTTCAATAACCACTCTCATTAAGGTCTGTAACTCTTTATTTTCCAATACCCATTTAACTCTACACCCAAAACCCATTATTATTCAATGCTCACACTTCCATAACACCTCATCTCATTCAACTAAAAATCATGACTTTCTTCTTCAAGATTTCACACCCTTCAATAATAATCAACATACTGTTATAAATCCCATTGAGAGACGGTTAATCTTATTAGGGTTAGGTAAAATAGTTAAAAATAATAAAGGGTATTTGTTAAAAAAGTTTTCTTGTGAGTTTTGCCCTTATTTGTTGGTAGAGATAATGAAACTGTTTGGGAATAGAGAATGTGCATTTGGGTTTTTTCAAGTTTGTGTTTACGGATGAGTCGGATGAAATAGTTAGGGCGTGTTGCGTCGCGTGTCATGTTTTGGCGATGCAGGGGTTTAGGGTTTTAGCACAGGATGTGTTGTCATGGGTTATATGGAGGGTTGGAGTGTGTAGAGGTGAAGAGGTTGTGGAGATTATGTGGAGAGGGCATTTTGGGTATGAGTCGGATTTTTCGGTTCTTGATTCGGTTATGCGGGCGTTTGTGAAGGTTGGAATGGGTTCGCAGGCGTTGGAGGTTTTGGGAAGGATGAGAGGGATAGGAGTGCAGCCGCGTTTGTCTGCGCTTTCGGGTCTTTTTTAAATTGTTGCTTAGAGTAGGTGATTATGGAAGTGTTTGGAAGTTGTTTAGAGATATGGTTAAGAAAGGGCCTCGGCCTTCGAGTATTACGTTTAATGTGTTGATTCATGGGTTCTGTAAGCGAGGAGAGATTCGAATTGGAGAGAGTTTGTTGCATGTGATGAGTAAGGTATGTTGTGAACCGGATGTTTATACGTATAATATTTTGATTAATGCGTATTGTATCCGTGGACAAACTTTGGATGCTTTAAGTTGGGTTAATTCGATGGTTGAAAGTGGTTGCACTCCTAGTAACGCCACGTTTAGCACGCTTATCAATGGCTTATGCAAAGAGGGAAACATTGTTGAAGCAAGAAGCGTCTTTGATCAAATGCAAGACATGGGAGTGTCGCCAAATACCACTGTTTACAATGCATTAATGGATGGTTTTGTTAAGGCTAGAGAAATTGATCAGGCGACAATGCTTTTCGAGGAAATGAGAAATAATAACGTTAAGGCTGATGGTGTGACGTTTAACATTTTGGTTGCCGGGTTTTACAAGTATGGCAGAGATGAAAAGGTCGACCATTTGTTAAGAGATTTATCCATGCCTGATTTGCTTCCGGATTATTCTCTACCCGACGTATCAGTAGCAAGATTGTGCTGGGCAGGCCAACCCGATGAAGCCACTGAACTTGTGGAAGGCATGCTGAAAAAGGGTTTACCCCTTACAGTAATTGCGTTCAATTCTATAATTTCTGCGTACAGTAAAAAGGGATTAGAAAAGAAAGCGTTTGATGCTTATCATATGATGATTAAGTATGGTGTCGCCCCTTCATTTTCCACATGTAATTCTTTGCTTATGTGTTTGTCAAGAAACGGCAAGTTGCACGAAGCAGAGGAGTTAATGTGGTATATGAGAGAGCGAGACTTTTCAGTTAATAGAGTTGCTTTTACAGTGCTTATAGACGGGTATTTCAAAATCAGGGATGTAACGGGTGCTCAAAGATTATGGTACTTTATGAAACATGTTAATACAGCCGCAGACGCTGTTGCGTTTTCTGCGTTTATTGACGGATTATCTAAAGCTGGTCTTGTCGAGGAGGCTTATGATGTGTTTTTAGAAATGAAAAATAAAGGTCTTGTGCCAAATAATTTCACTTACAATTCTTTAATTGCTGGATTTTGTAATGTTGGGAAATTCAACGAGGCGTTGAAGTTGGAGAAGGAGATGAGGCAAAGGGGGCTTCTTCCTGATTTGTTCACGAATAATATAATTATTAACGGGTACTGTAAACAAGGTAGGATGAAGTCTGCGATTAATACTTTCATGGACATGCATAATATCGGGTTGGTACCAGACATCGTTACTTACAACACTCTAATAAGTGGATACTGCAAGGGATTTGACATGGTCAATGCTGATAATCTTGTTTTTAAAATGTATAATAGTGGGTGGGACCCGGATATTACCACCTATAACATTCGCATTCATGGTTTTTGTGGCAGTCGAAGAATGAATCGAGCGGTATTGGTGTTTAATGAGCTTCTTTTCATCTGGAATTATTCCAAATACGTAACTTATAACACAATGTTGAATGCCATATGCAATGATATACTAGACCGGGCTATGGTTTTGACTGCCAAGTTGCTTAAAATGGCTTTTGTTCCTAATATTGTGACGACCAATTTGTTATTGTCGCATCTGCGTAAGCAAGGATTGCCAGAAAGGACTTTGATGTGGGGCCAGCATTTGAAACAGATACGTCTTGAGTTTGATGAAATAACTTATAAAATTTTAGAAAGAGCTGACCGTGACATAAAAGAAGATGTAGTATATTTTAGAGAGACATCAGGAAAAAGCCTTTTTTTAGACTACCTTATGTACCTTACGTATGACTATTTATACAGAAATAAGGTTTCTGGCGAAACTGATGTTTCTGCTATACGAATGCTCAACGATGGATCTAGTAGGTCTTTAGAGGCCACTTCTCATGTTCATCAAGAGTCAATATTAGAAGTCAACAAGTGAATTGACAGCAAAGAGAACGATTCAGTTGTCCATTGAAAGTTGAAACTAGCGTTTGAGATGTGGTCAGCTGCCAGTGATCATTATGGAGTTTCGGATTCTGTTCGAATGCACATAAGGCCCCGTTGATGCTGAGTTTCATGAAACTTCATATTGGTATTTGTCATCCCTCATTGTTGTTAATGATTCGTTTTTCTTATGGTAATTCATTTTTTGTTTGTTGATATCATCTTGGTTTTAAAAAGCGCGAAGCGCACAAAAGAGACGAGGTCTAAAACCGAGGCGCAAAGCGCAAAAAGCGGTGGCTTTTCGTACGCGAGGCGCAAGACAATTTATAATAATTGTTTTTTATATATGCTATAGGTTTTTAGCATTATTTACTCAAAATATAGATACAAATAAGGTATATATATGATTTAACTAAAATGTACAACCTTTTTAGCCACATGTATAACAATTTTAAGCACCAAAAACATCATGTGTACAAAAAGCGCGCTTTTCTTGCGCTTTTTGCCTCCATTACATGATATGATCTGTATTTAGTTAGCATTCAAGCTCTGTCACCCCTCTACCATTGTAAAACTTTTTATTTACCTTTCGATTGTCATTGATAAGTACATTATGGATGCTAGTTGAGTATTCATACACATGTACTGGAAATATAAATGTACCAGTATAAGTAAAGGGCATCATTAATTGATTATAGATATAATATAATTGACATATCTTGAAACATCTCTGTATATTTAGAAGTAAGATACTTGTTAATGGATTCGTTCTAGATTATGCTTCTATAGTGTTGTCACTTGTCATCTAGTTTGCATTTAGTGATATTTGCTTAAAATTTGCAGGGTATCAGCTAGAACTGCGTCAAAACCAAATACATGCATATGGATCATATGGTTGATCTCAAGAAAATGAAGATGCAAACCATCGTTGTCAGTTGATATTCATATTAGGTTATGTGATGGTGGGAATATAGCAAGGTTGAGGTATGCTTCACTGTTCTTACTTCGGAACTTCTAAAACTTATGTTTATATGGAAAAATGTGGGATTGATTGTTAGACGTGAAATATATATCATTCACATCCGTGTTGCTTTGTATGCAAAATTATTTGATTTATTATTATATCTTAACAACTAGAAAATATATTATAAATTAGATCAATGAAACAATCCAGGTCTTATAGTTTTATTCACTCTAATTACTAGCTAATACTCATTTTTCCATGCTTGCCATCTAAACATGTACTTGAATCATGAAATCTACATCTTATATATTTCCTCATTCTGACACCATTTGGACTGTAAATAGATATTTAATAATAAAAAAATGCGGCAATATTTGATCCATTTGCCCTCCTGCTACCGTCGATTTCTCCACGTTCTTGTTTGTATTATCATAGTTATTTAAATGGATCATGTGTTTTAAGACACTTTAGCTCTATGCATTATCATGAACCCTTTCTTACTAACTCCCCAACATGTTCACTTAGCTTAGCCAACTGAGTCATCCTCCTCTTTGACGACTCTGATACCTCCTTTGACTTTGACTTTTTGGTCAACTCCTCTGACTCATCTTCATCCCTCTCAAAAGTCTTACTTGATGGGCTTCCTTCTGTAGTCTCTTCTAAAATTTGCTTCAGCGATTCCACAACTTGACTCATTTTAGGTCGGTCTTTGGCACTCTTTAGCAAACAACTGTCTGCCAGCTTGGCAATCTTCCTTGCAGCAGTGAGTGAGTATCGGCCTTCTAGTCTTGGGTCCATAATAAGCCCGAATTTTTTACTGTCGATTGGATACCCGTCTAACCAATCTAGTAATTTCTGGTCTTCTTTAGGTCGGTTTCTTTCTAATGACTTTCGACCCGTTAGTATCTCATATAAGACAAATACCAAAACTCCACACATCACTCTTTGCTGTAAGATGACCTGTCTCTATGTAGTCTGGAGCTGCATAACATGTGTACCCATAACCTAAAAACATAACAAGCCAGTCATAATGTCGATCTCAATATGATGCACACTCGACTAGGTTAACTAACTATGTGATCTTAAATTGTCAGAAAGCAGATAATTGGTTGATATAAAACGAGTTGTAGAAGATAGTGTTTGGATGTTATTTTGTTGTTAGAACGAGAATGCAGAAAAAAGCTGATTTTAAGACTGAAATTGCAATAATCAGTATTAAAATGCGAATCCAAACTATTTTAAACACAAACATAGTTGTTATAAATTGAAGTACATACTCACCGCGGTTGAGACATGCGTGTTACCCTCAGTGGGCCCCTCTCTAGCAAGCCAAAGTCCGAGAGCTTTGGGTTGAAATCTTCATCCAATAGAATATTTGATGTCTTAAAATCTCGAAATATGACCTGAACCCATATACAAACACAAAAGGTTACCTTTCAGACCTGTACATCAGCTGTTTATTGTTGTTTCTTTTTTTTAATCAACTGTTTATGAGATAATACCTGAGCTTCTAATTCTTCATGCAGATATGCAAGTCCTTGTGCCGCTCCAAGCATGATTTGCAGTCTTCTTTGCCATGGAAGAGCTTCATGAGAACTCCTGAAGAGATGATCTTCTAAGCTTTTATTTGGCATGTACTCATAAACTAACAGCCGCTGGATCCCCCGTGCACCATCTATCGCGCAGTATCCAATTAGTTTGACAAGATTTGGGTGGTCAACTACACCAAGAAATTGTACTTCAGCTACCCATTGTTTGTGACCCTGCATATCACAATTGAACACAAAAAGAAGACAAGGATCATGCACAATGTACAACTTGCAAACCGCTATTGCTCCTTTTGTACATATAAGCATTTTGGGTACAGCACTACAGCTATAGCAATTGCTTGAACACAATTTTTGTAAGTTCAACTGTTCAAGCACATTGACACATTATATTTGAAAAATCATGGTTATGTATGATTGCTGTGGGGTAGATGTGATCATTTCAACTAAATTACTTGTCAATCACTACAGGCTCAAATCGGTGAAATAAGTAATGTAGTCATCGTGAAAGCGGGTCAGATGGTTGGTTTTTTGATGGTTTGGTTCGGCATCTTGACATGAAGTTAGTGAATCGGTTCGGTTCGGGTAACCTGTTAACCTCAAAATTCGAGTTTAACAGTGACAAAACAATCAAAGAAAATATAATAATTGGATAGAATAAACTCACAAGTCATACCTGAAAACCATCTGTGTTTAGTTTCTTAACAGCAACTGCAATAGGATCACCATTTCCATCAACAGGCTTAATTGAACCTTTATAAACACATCCAAAACCACCTTCCCCAATCTTTCTCAACCTCGTGAAATCGTTAGTCGCTTGTCTAAGTTCCGCATAACGTAAAAACCCTCAATTTCCCAGCCTTCTCCTCAATACAATTCTACTATGCCACGTGGCGAATTAGCTGAACCGGACGACTTGGTCACTCGATCTTTACTTGAAACATCCTCTGATGCTCTCGAATTGTTTTCGTCTTTTAGTATAGGTTCTGATCTTTGAACTCTGCTTCTGGTTTTATCTTTAAAGTAATGAAAAACACTTCATCTTGTTCTTAAAAGCTTTGTACATGCACTGCATACAGTTTTCGAAATCAGGTTTCAGTTGGTGATCTATGGTGCCTAAAATGTTCAAAGATTGGTTATTTAGGTTGGAATCAAAATACCCATATCAAAAAACTGCAAATTTAAGGTGGGAAATGGTTAAATTAGTGGGAATCACAAGAATATGCATGAATGTTTCAAGAAAGTTGGTAACTTTTATCTTTTTTTCTTAAGAGTTGTTTGTTTAATGCAAGTAGCTTTCTTATAATATTTACATGTGTTGAATTCAAATCCCACAAAGTATAAAAAAATATTAGTTTTCTTGTGTCAATATAAAAAAAGTTAACTTTTACATACAAAGATATTCAAGAAAAGAAGTTGGTGATACCAACATGAGATTGATGACTATTTCAGTCAAAGTTGAAAAGTTAGTTCATAAGTCAAAGTTTGGTGATAACCAACAGAGCAAATACAAACCTCCATGGTTAAGAAAGAGAGAAAACAAGCTAAAGCCACAAGAGAGAGAGAGAGGGGGGGCTATTTCATTAAAGTTGTGATACTTTGTTTACCTTCAAACAAAGATTTGGGAGAACAAGAAAAACTCAAGATCAAAGTGGTTAAATAACACAAGATTTTAGATGAACAAGAAACCTAAGCTATTAATAATCAAGAAACAAGTCCAAAATAAACAGTAGTTAGATGTTGACATAAGTAGTAAAGACAAGAAAAAAAGAAGCAAGAACACCCCATATGACATAAGAGAGATAGAGATAGAGTACCTTGAAGTGGATAAAGATGATGCTTCAACAAGGGTGTGCTATCCTATCACCAAAAAGATCTTATTCAATACCTACACAGAGCTTCCATCTTTGTTATCTTTTGTTTTGGTGGTTGGTTCAACATCTTGAATATGTAATTAATGTGTGCAAGGAATCCATATTTCAACACTTTTGCATGCTTTAAACATTTTCATTTTTTTTTCTTTTTAAAACTTCTAGAAAGTTGTGTATACTATTTATTTATTCAACTCATTTCTTTCTCCCCAAGATCCCAATTTATTTGGAACTTGTGGTGGTGTAGCAATCACATGATGTGATTATAATAATTGTTGTAACTATACACACGTATGAGTGTGTGCAGAGAGAAAAAGTTCATGGATACAAAATACAGTGTTAGAAATCCTATACTCTCTCCGTCCCAATTTAAATGTCTTTTTTTTCCTTTTTTGGTTACTTCAAATTAAATGTCCATTTTCAAAAATAGAATGTAATTTTCAGTTTTGCCCATAAAAGACAAAACACAATCACCAAATTTTAAGGATATTATTTTCATTTTACCACATACACAAAAAGATTTCTTAAAATATGTGTTTTTGGACCAATGACATTTAAATTGGGACGGAGGGAGTATGAATTTAGATCTATGGTGCTATATATTGACCACTTTTACTTACCACCGTCATGTTATAATTTATATATCTTTATTGAAAGTCATGTTATGATTTATAAAAGCGCAAACAAACCCCCCCCCCCCCCCTTACCCCCCCTTAAGTCATGTTGCAAGTAGTGAGGGGATTAGACATGTTTTTGGTATATGTTTAGACACATGTATCACTTATTATAACATGCTAGAGCGAATGAAGATGTTGGGAGTATGAGCTTTTATAATCTTAAGAACCTAAGAAGATCATGTTGAATATATGTGTTAAAAATATTAAGGAATATATAAGTAGTTAGTGGTTAAAAGCAATTAGTAGTATGTGTTAAAAATAGAGGAACCGGATTTTAATAATCTATACTTTGTCTCATTGACCAACAATAATCTGTGCTTAAGAAATTTCTCATAACAATCCCAACTTTCAACGTATTGGCCAGCAATGAACTTTTTAAATTTCAAACCTTTCAGTTTTGAAAATGGGTTAGTTTTTAGGTAACAAAAGTTTATTGTCGGTCAATACTTTAAAAGTTGGAACTGTTGTAGGGAATTTTTTAAGTACAGATTATTGTTAGAAAATGAGACAAAGTATAGATTATTAAAATTCAGTTCTCCTTAAAAATATTAAAGAGTATTTAGTAGTGAGTGGTTAAAAGTAATTAGTAGTATGAAGTAGTACTTAATAGTGGATAGTTATATATATACACTTGTGAAATTGAATCTCTTTATTAGTACTATTTGTTTTTCTATACAGAGAAAATACATAAAAAGCACTATGTTTTCTGGTTTTTTTTTTAACTAAAGTCACTCAATAATTTTTGCACATAAAAAGAACTACATTTTCAGTTTTTTCTTACAAAATTACTCAACATTTTCTTTATACCTAAAAAACACAATACTTTCTGTTTTTTCTTATAAAAGTCAGTTAACAATTTTATTTTTTGTAACGTGGTTATTTTTTTTTAGGTTTTAAAATATTTTGTAAATATATATTTATTTTGGTAAACTAATTATATGACAAAAAAAATCTCTTGTTGAAATCAAAGTAACATTAGTTTTACTAATTTAAATAGTCATACAATTGTACCAAGAAAAAAATTTATAAACAAATAAGCATTGTTTTCGTACAACGCT
>JAUTDX010005134.1:0-40867 GCA_030844895.1 Ambrosia x helenae | reverse complement strand
ACAGAGAAGGACATCGGTATTCAGTCCCTCTAGTGAGCCGTCTCATGAATCAAGTCAATATGGGAAGATGTGAATCATTCCCAGTATCCATACTTTTTTTTCGAAACCTTAGGTTAGCATTAATTATGGTTTATTTTTCATATATGAAAAAAAAAATCCATGCGGTCTTTTGTGTCCCTTTCTAATCTATTTGCATTTAACTTTATCTATATCCGTATTTTCGATTTGTAATGTTAATAGTTTCAATTAGTTAGCAATCACAAATTTCATGGAAGAAATTATCTTAATGGGTAGGGAATTTGAAATACCCTTATGGTATAGTGTAATAGAACATTAATTTTGAGGACAAATTTCTTTTAAGGAGGGTAGAATTGTAATATGCGAAACTTCAAAACCTTAATTCAAGAAATGCAATAAACATCACACTAGTATATATAATAAGTACTTGTAATTTTTACCAATTTTTATAACATATATATACTGTGGACATTTAAATATGGGTATTAAAATAAATACAATAAATAGTAACATAACCATTTCTCAAAATAAGATGAACAATCAAGTAGTAAATGTTTTGACTTTGCAAAAATACCTTTTCTGGTAACACACAAAAAAAAGGAAAAAGAATTAATTAATTT
This sequence comes from Ambrosia x helenae, assembly GCA_030844895.1. NCBI lineage: Eukaryota > Viridiplantae > Streptophyta > Magnoliopsida > Asterales > Asteraceae > Ambrosia > Ambrosia x helenae. The sequence goes on along the minus strand of JAUTDX010005134.1, from coordinate 40,229 downwards.
GATTTCAATTTACAGCTATCATCTCGCCACATTCGTTTCAAATTCGATTGATTTTATATCATTTCCCTTTTCCTGGAACTCCCAAAAAATCAGCAACGCAAGTCTCGGGATTTCGTATTATTGCCCAGTTAACCAATTGACTCTATCTATTAATTGACTCATTTTATGCCTATTCAAACCGCAACCCTCAAGAACCTGCACCTACATCTCTCTTTTAAACTCGTTGTCCTGATAAACGAATCACCGAACTCACCCAGGAAGAGTATTTTACTTGGATGACTTGACGGTTTCTTACGAAGAAGTTGAAGCTTTCAGATTGGTCGCCATAATCACGCTCACGCCTATTTGTGAAGTTTAGCTGATCTATTCAAGTTCTGATTCACACCGCATCGATCACCGAACGCACAACCGTGAAGCAACCTTCATTGACTCGATCCGCATTGTGCCGATCCATCTTGCTTGACATCATACGGTTTGTGATTGTTGAGAAAGATTTAGCTCTAGCATAGTGACTGAAGCCGTTGATCAAGGTACGGATTCTATGGTCTCTTACTATTAGCGTGATATTGTTTTTCATCGCTTTCCTAGTGTATGGATTTCGTGGTCCTTACTTGTCGCATTATTGTTTATTCGTTGTCCTCGTTTTATTTATTCATGACCATTGGTTGAACCATTGATTTTCCATGCTCCCTAAATCATGGTCACCTATATCGTATCAATTTATTGTCATTGATATGCATGCGACGGGTTCGATTTTGTTTACACTCATCATCGCATGTTCCCATAATTATGAAGTGTTTGCTATTGATTAAATATTTTTGACCCTTAGTGTATTGATATTTTCTTTTCATTGACTAGAGTGTAATATTTCATTGACCTCAATACCCGAGCATACCCACCTATGGGGACATAGGGCGTCATCATTGGCACCGATGGCGTGCACCATCTGTGGCGGTGCGAAAGGCCACGGCGTCTCTATATTGTTAGTGTGTGCTATGTTATTGCACTTATTGTTTATTAAGAGGCGTATGGATCGATCCTAGGAGTGTTAGTGTTAGTGGTAGAGGGATAGGTGTGAGTGCCCACATCCCCTCTACATATTGGTGCATTGGACTGCAGCTAATGTACACAGTGTTCAGTGTTTATTGTTATTGGCTCACATGGGTATTTCTAAAATATATTGTTATTATTTCATTAGTGATCGTTCAGTGTATAGTATTGTTCTATCCTTAAATTGTTATTGCTATTGTGTTCTTCCGTTACTGAGCAATTTTTGGCTCAGCCGCTTTCTTTTTGTTGTTTTCTCTTATTCTGAAAACAGGTACTCAGGGAACCAGGGAAATGTGTGAAGAGCGTTATAAAAAGGCTAGAGATTTGAAGATAGTAATCTTTTGAATAAAATGAGTGATCGAATAAATAAAGACTTTATTTTGTTTACCGTTTAGACCGTTGTACGGATTTTCTGGTTTTGAATCTTGACTTTAAGTTTTAATTAAATTAATAATTTTGTCTCTGATTACTGTGTGACACGTCAGCCCTAAATGTGTCGGGGTGTTACAGTTGGAATCAAGTCTGACTCACTTTACCTGATTTTTTTGGTGTGTTTAACATTTATTTAGCGTAAAACATCTTTGTACATTTACCTCCTTATCTAAAAGAAACCATACAAATATATATAGGTACAGTTAAATAACTTAACCTTACTCAAGAAACCTAAATATTCATGTCGTTTCAGGTTGCCTTCATCGTTGATAGATATCTCTCCGATAACAGAAAATGAAGGGTTACTACTCTGCACTTCATGTAGAAGAAGATGAAGAAGAATAAATGAAGTCTATTAATAGAGGTTAGTAGGTTACTCATTACTGGTGGAAATGGGAGCTGGCCATGCCCGTAGTGTTTGAAGCCTAGTTCTTTTGGCCACAGGTACAGAAAGGTTATAAATGTTTTGAAAATATATTCCCAAACAATTAAAAACAACTTTTCATGCAAGCAAGTAAAATTTAGTTGTTGGACAGTGAGATCGATAACTGGACAGTGAGATTGATAACTTCTCTATGGAAGTTGCTAAAATAGTTAAACAAAAGCTGAAATTGAACATTATTTGGAATGTTCCTAATCATTACAGTTATGCCTTTTTTGATCAGAAAATATATTCCCAAACAATTAAAAATAACTTTTCATGCAAGCAAGTAAAAATTCAGTTGTTGGACAGTGAGATTGATAACTTCTCTATGGAAGTTGCTAAAATAGTTAAAGAAAAGCTGAAATTGAACAGTTATTTGGAATGTTCCTGATCATTACAGTTATTGCTTTTTTTGATCAGAAAATATATTCCCAAACAATTAAAAATAACTTTTCATGCAAGCAAGTAAAATTCAGGAGAAAGGTGTGGATTATCGAAAGCTTAACGTGGTTAAACTTGGAGTTTGGTGAAATGAACTTGAAGAAATGATTTGGTGGATCTGCCATGAGTGCGTGTGTGTATGCACAATGTGGTATGCTCAAACATTTAATAGTTAAAGAAAAGCTGAAATTGAACAGTTATTTGGAATGTTCCTGATCATTACAGTTAAGAATTGTTTGAGAATATATTTTTTGATCAAAGGATCCATAATGTTGTTTATGCAAGCAATAGCACAAGTCCTTCTTCAAATATTGTTTATAATAAAAAGGAACTAGGTTGCAAAGGAACTTCAGGTCAGGAAGACGTTTTGTCAGAAGAACATACTTGAAATCGATGGGAAGGTAAACAAAATCGTGTAAAATCAATGGGAGGGTAAACAAAATCGTCGATTCGACTGTTGATTTCTTTCTGCAACCGGTACAACGAACTCTGTATGAGTTACTTGTTAGCGTCTATCCGACTGTTGATTTCTTTCTGCAACCGGTACAACGAACTCTGTATGGCTTGCTTGTTAGCATCGATCCGACTGTTGATTTATTTCCGCAACTGGTACAACACTCTGTATGGGTTGCTTGTTAGCGCCGATCCGACTGTCGATTTCTTCCCACAACCGGTACAACAAAAACTCTGTATGAGAGTCGATTTCCCTTTTGCGGATGACTAACAAAGAGATGGTCTTTTTGATGAATCTATTATTCACAAATATTTTCATCTTTCCCTTTGGTGGTTATTATTTTGTTTTTAAAATTTTTTTACAATAATTATATTCAAAAAATTAAAAAAAAATAAAACACTAACTCAAAACACCAAAAAATAACAAAAATATAAAACTTTGATTCGAAGGGCCTCGCTTAGGCCAAAGCGAGGCGCTTCAGGTCACAAATCAACTTTTTCTGACCTCGTACCGAGGTAGTTAAAAAAGTAACCAAAGCACCTCGCTTTGGCCTAAGCGAGGCGCTTTGACGGGGGGTGAAAATAGAAATGGGGGGTTTTAATATAACTACCCTTAGATTTTAATGAAACTAGGGGTATATATCGACGCGCGTTGCGCGTTTTACAATCGTGATTTAGATGAGGTGTTGATCAATCAATGAATTATACAATTGAGATTCCATTTTGGTTGTAATCGTTAAAAAAAATAAGAAATCTACACATAAGGTAACACATGAAATTTGTAACGAAATGACATAATATTATGTTATTTATATTAATAGTATATAATATAATATAAGCCAATGATCTCCAGCCCAGCTGGTTTGAAGTGGGAAGGTTTACCTCCTTGGAGGGTTCCAGCCCGGGTTTGGTCTCAGGTTCGATTCCCACGCATCACCGAAAAAATAACCGATTGGGTTTGAAAGAAGAAACCGTGTGTTGCTATAAGATTCGAACCTGGGCAGTGGTCGCTTTGCAACACAGGGTTTACCGCTGAAACACTACTTTTCAAAAAAAATATAATATAATATAAGGTAACACATGAAATTTATAACGAAATTACATAATATTATGTTATTTATATTAATATAATATAATAAAATTTTTGAATAAAATAATAATATAGTTAAAAAAAGTTTTTAAATAAAATAATATATATGAATATGAATAAAATAATATAATAATAATAATAATAATAATAATAATAATAATAATAATAATAATAATAATAATAATAATAATAAAACCAACTACTGTTCAAAGTAGTTGGTCTATTTACCGCCGCGCGTTGCGACGGCGCGCGACGGATGGAACTGTGTATGTTACACCCAACGTTTTATATCGACCGTTTGTGAACGATTGTGTTACGTACACTATTTGTTAGACGACCAGTGTGTCAAAACATAAGGCAACCATCGTGTTATATGAACTATTGTATTATAAAGTTTTCTACTGTAAATGGTTTCTAACTTGGTTGTTCAAAATGTACAGATTATTAATAGTTTTAACACGTTGGTATATATGTTTTTTTGATAATAATCTTTTCTAGTAAACATCTAAAAAGATTGTAAAACGTGTCCTGTTTTTTATATGCCATCAATAGATCAAAACAACAATCTTATTTAAAAATGATTTTAAAGCCTGTTCATGCAAAACCACTTTTACACTAACTGTGTGCTGCATTCTCTCTCACTCTGTCACATCTCCTCTTCTCAGTTTGTTTAACAATCTACCAAACTTTTTTGTTCCCTCATTCTAGATGCTCCTCTTCAACTCTCACCGCTACACCACCACAATGAAATCATATTCGCCAAACTGCCACCGCTGGAGAAGCACAACCACCCTCGTCTTGTACCAGTGACGCAAGCGCCACCACCGCCACACAAAACACACCGCCGGATAACCACCATACAGAACCCTATCTCGTATCTCTCTCAAATCAAAAAATGCTCTCTCTCTCTCCTAAAAATCCAACTGAATAAACAATGCACACAATGAAGAGATCGGTGATTTCCAATATTTTCCCGGTCGTCCACGCGGAGGTAACAGCCGTCGTGTTATATGTCCATAGTTTAAAAGCCGATGTGGCTACAGCTCGGATTTCAAAACACCAACATCAGATCTCAAACTCGTGGATATGAGCATCGTCTCTGTCAAGGCGAGCCAAGTGTTCCACAAAACCGCCTTTCTACGTCAACGACATTAGTCGGGAAAGACGATGGCTTGGTGTAAGGAGGAAGCATGATGGTTTAAGGGGTAAAGAGCTGTTGAGAAAGTCGGTTTGAATATTGGGGTTTCAGAGAGAAAGGAAGATGACGGAAAGGATGATATCGCTGCATCGGCATCGTATAGTCAATCGGACGGTGGTGGTCAGTCGGAGGATGGATTAAACGGTGGCGGCGGCATCAGGTCATCACCACCATGATCTGCCATGATCGAGAGCCCACAACATCCTCATCCACCTTTGGCGGTGGATCTACCATTATCGAGAAAGAGAAAAGATACTAAAAATCATGTCACAATAAAAGAGGCACAAGATGAATGAAGATGAAATGAAGAACACGTATCACAAAACAAACTGGAAGGCCACACGTATCATAAACCCAGCTGTGCAAAATTGTAAATGACTTTAATGCCCTTGCAAAAAACTAACAATCACAATAAGGGCAATTTTACTGTTTAAATCACAAGCTCTATTATAGTTATATAATATGTTATGTGTTTGTATGATCCAGTTTAGGATTTTGGTAGATTTTAACCGAACCAAATCATAAAATTTTGGTTATGGGTAGTAAGTAGGCCAATAGGTTTTGTTTCTAATAAATTCTAATTTGATTAATAGGCGTGGAAGCAGGGTTTGAATTTCTGGCACGACTCAAAAACATGACCCAAATCTAACACGAAATTATTGGGTTTGAGTTTAGTCTAAACGGGTTGAGTCAATTTAAGGTTGAGCCCGCGAACCCGTTTAGCTAAACTTGTCGGGTTCGGGTCAACCCAGACAAGTTGACCTGCTTAACGCATTTATACTATATTTTATTTTTTACAATATGTTTTATGTTACAAATTAATTTTGTCATGTATTCTGCACTATACTATATTTATAACTTAATATAGAAATTATAATAACATAATATAATTAAAACGTAATTATTTTATATACGCTTGTGTTTTTTTGTAGTAAAATTTTAATTTTAATATATTAGTTTGTGAAAAAAAAATTAAAAAAATAAAAAATTTGGGTTGAACGGATTGTGTTTGGGTCAACCCATGAATATTTATGTCGGGTTCGGATTCATATGTGTGACACAATTTCCGGGTCTGGTTAGTGTAAATTTTCAGGTTTGAATCGGGTTGGAACCGCAAACCCGCGAACACGACCCGTTTAGCACCTCTATGCGAAAACCCTCATTCACGTTGGAAAAAACCCTGATAGACTGCTTCCCCCCCCCCCCCAAATGACGTGAATGGGGCGTGAAATGCAATATAGGCGTGAATCATTTCATGGCACAACCTCAGACACTCCGACATACACACACATATCCATCACATTTGTCTGTGAGAGCAATTAGTGTGTGTGTATACACTAGAATTTTGCCTGTCGCCCGTTGCGGCATGGGGCGCGGGGGATTGTTATAAACTTTCATTATATCATAATCTGTTTTAACGGATCCATATGATCTAGCAAATTCAGTATAACGTACTTCGTACTTCGTTTTAAAGCTCTATATGATCTAGAAAATATTACTTGTATACAAATAATCTCGCATGCGACATAACAGAGAGTGACTCATCTCCTATTTGGTGTGATTTCCATGACACTTGTTTTGCATTTGAACGAAGTTAAATGTATCGTTGCATGGAAGGATCAGCTGGATTTGTCCAACTGTTTCATATCTTGGCAATTGAATGCATCTGCAGAAAGCGACCAAATTGGATGGCTATGTGATAAATAAAGGAGTAAATTCGTTTTTGAGTTCCTGAGTTTTCTTGATTTTAACTACTTGAGTCCAAAATTTTGATTTTTAACATTCTGAGTGCCTAAGTTTAAATTTTGTAACCCTTTGTGTCCAATTTTGTAACGACGTTAATCAAGTCAGTTAAGTACAGAGGTATTTCAATCATTTAACACTTAGATACAACTTTCTAATGCATAATGTATAAGGAACAAGTCTTTAATGCATGAAGTTTTTAATAATATATAAATAAGTATATATATATATATACACACACATAAAGCTTTCTCACTCTCTCTCTCTCTCTCACACACACAAACACACATGTACAGACTCTCTCTCTCACACCTCCACCATTGCCTCACCACCACAATCCACCCCCACCGCACCTCCACCTCCGAACCACCCTCACCACCACTACAAACCTCACCCTCACCTGCAAAACCCATCATTGTCTTCCCTGTTTAACCATCCACCACCTCACCACCGCATCCCCACTTCAACCATCTTCAACCTGAACCCTAGGCCCCATCAGACCCGACCCTCATCAAACCACCATCATCGTTCCACCTCTAAACCCTAACCCCTAAATTAATTTCAAATCTGACCTGAACTCTCTTTCTCTCTCTAAACCTCTCTCTCTCTCCCCGCTCGTCTCTCCCTCCCTCACCCCTCTTTAGCAGCGGCCGACCACCACCGTCATTGGTGGCAGCGGCGTGATGATTTCAGACCCAAATAGGGCTGTGAAGGTCCCGATTGTTGTGGGTTTGTTTGGTTTTCAGAGTGGAGATGACGAGTGGTGGTGGTTACTGGTTCGGGTTATGGTCAGGTCTGGGTTCGGGGTGGTGGTCAGGTCTGGGTTCGGGTGGTGGTTAGGTCTGGTCGTTGGTGGCTCGTCTGGGTTAGGTGGTTACTGGTTCGGGTTATGGTCAGGTCTGGGTTCGTGTTCGGGTGATGTCGAGTGGTGGTTGTGTTGATGGTGGTTCAACCATGGAGATTGATGGTGGTGGTGGTGGTTGCTAAAGATGTATGGTGGTGGTGGATTTGGTACTTAGAGAGAGAGAAAGAGTGAGAGAGAAGAGAGAGAGAAGTGAGAGAGAGAGAGAGTTGAGATATGTGTGTGTGCAGATGTAGTGTGTGTATGTATTTAATAATTATTTATTTTTAATGGTAGGGGTATTTTGGTCATTTCATAAATATTAACAGAAAAAATCTAACAGAGTTAAAAAATTGGACTCAAACCATAACAAAACTTAAAACACTAGCACTCAGAATGTTAAAAATCAAAATGTTGGACTCAAGTAGTTAAATCAAGAAAATGACTCAAAAAGGAATTTACTCTAAATAAATTAATAGTAATATATACGTATATATTTTTAGGACTTGTCTGTTTGTTTTTACAGTGTAAATTCAAACCAAGTTGCACACCTAGTCCCCTCATGTGACACATATTCAAGTCACTAAATCTAGCAATTTGCTTTGGTGGTGACATCTTGATTACTTCAAACATAATGTGAAAGTAAACCATCAGCATAATACCTCTTTACATAATTATTTGCATTATTATTACTTCAATTATTATTCAAAATTAATACTATTCAGAAGTTTAAACCAACGCATGACAATACGTCTTACATAATTCCAAACTATTAACATGAACTACAAAGGTATAAACTTCACTAATAAACTTGAACGCCAAAAGAATTATCCCTCATGTACTAAAATATTAAAGAATGACTAAATGAAGAGTTTTTTGCGGCATATTTACACAATTACACTAGAAAACAATCACCAAGTCAATGTCTTATGTACCATGGACTTCCAGGTGGTTAGCAAACACATAGAACACCAAATGCACTCACATCAGATTATCATACACCTCAACTACAGAAGGAGATGGCAAGAAGAACGTAAATTTTCTGCTTCAAACGGACGTCATCAATACAATTTAGTAAACAACAAAGTAGACACAAAAAATCAAACACCTTGAACAACACACTTTGTATATACCATAGGTTTTCTATAAAACGGCTAATATGGTATTGGCAATAACACACATTAGAATACATGATGAAAAACCAAGACCAAAGTTAAAAATCAAGGAAAAAAATAGAGTAATCAGTTAGAAGGTCCCTTTTACAACAGCAAATAACGGATAAAATCAAGATATTTACCGAAAAAAAACTAATATGTTACATGGACAGACATTTGCCTGGTGACATTTACAATCATGACCTTTAGAGCAGAATGCCAGTTCAGTCTCAACTCTCAATCACCTGTGAACTAATAGATTAAAAATCTGGGATTTAGGTTATCAAAACAAAAGATTTTATCTGGGTTTGAAGCACTGGTCGCTTGAGAACCGTGAGGGAAGAAGCAAGAAAAGAAGCATCAGAATGATAATATGTGGCGGGCTTTGCAGTGTGGATACAAAAGGTAACAACAAAGCGCCTCTCTCTATCCTACCTAAACAAATGCTAACGATAAACTACAATTTGGGGTTCATTGGTATCATAAACACTATATGTCACTATCCTACTAGAATAAACGCTAAAAATAAAGGAAATGTAAGATATTAGAACTTTGGGTCATTATAATTTGGTGCTCATCTGTATCCTAGACAACTTATATGATTATAGCACTCTAAACTAAAAACGAAGATGGCCATAAAAATAGCTAACAATAAAGTACACATCGTTTCCTTAGGTGTAGCTTCTATTGCATAATGCTTTAGGCTACTACGCTATGAAAAAGGAAATCAGAAATCGAAGAGAAACCTTAAATCAGCATACAAATACGACAGTACAACAACAACCAACATTCCAACATGCAAGGAAGGAAAAGATTGAAGAAACGTAATCATCGAAAACAGTCAGGAAGATAGTAAAGAACACAAAATATCAAATGAAATAAGTTATGAATACTGAAAATTACATAAAAATGAGCAATGAAACATACCATTTGGAGCAAAAAGGGAATTAATCGGAGAAGAACAAAGATACAAAAGAAGAGAGTAGGTATAACTGAGTTTGGGTCTTCGATGAGCCGTTCCTAGACAGCTGACTAAACCTCTGCCACACAACCACCACCGACGCTCATCTTTTTGTCGATCCTCGCCCACCGATAGCCAGAGAGGCCATGAATGGTGAAAAAGCCATTGGTGCTCAAAAATCCAAGTCACCGACGTTGTGGATACGACTGTTGATCGATGTTAGGGTTTGTGACGGAGGTGGTGATACTGTGTCGAACGGTGGTGCGCATTGGTGGTGACGGTGGATTTTGGGGTTTTTAAGAGTGGGAGTGTGTGAAAAGCAGATGTAAAAAAGGAAGACAAAAACGTAAGAAATGTTGAAAAGGAGGGGTCGGTGGCATAAAAATCCACCGATATTACAAAATAGGATAGAGATAACATGTATATCTACAGGTAAAGGTTTAGGTACAAAGCTATATTACGTGAGAAGTGTGAGAGGATTAAGAATTGATATGTAGGCATTATGTTTTGGATTTAGATATGATGTTTTGGGTTTTTTTTGCTAGAAAAACACCAAAACCAACAATTTAAAACACAAATCAATGTATTATTGCCATGGAATTCCAAACACAACTAAAGCACATAACTAAAACACAACAATTTAAAACACATCTTCTTGGCATGGTGTTTTAGTGTTTAAGTCTAAAATAAATTGTTTTGTGTTTAAGTCTAACATAAATTTCTCAAATTAGTTACAAGTTAATATTCAAATTTTAAATAATATAATTTGAAATTATAAATTTCGGTTAACTTTAATGTTAGGACCGGCGAACGCGTAATCCGACAATCACGGGGTTTATACCAGAGGTGCGGAATCCCTCTAATATGTTCTAATAACATGTACGAGATTGAAACGATGATAAATGAGTAATTACTACACACACGGGTCAAAAGATTATAGATTAATCACTAAAACAGAGCTCGAGTGTTTACAGGGATCAAATCAGACGTCTCAGACCAGGGGAGGGTGTTTGGAGAGTGTGTGAGACAAGAACTGAGGTCTAGGGTTGAGAATGGGCCTATTTATACCTCCAGGGTACGAACAGACCCTAACAGGCGATTAGCAGACCTCCTATAGGCGATTAGCCATAAACGCCTATAGAAATGAGCCTAATCGTGTGAATAGTATGGTGATTGGGGCCACAATCGCATGCTAACTATTCCTAATCGCCTTCAGCCTCTCAAACCCCCAAAACGCGTACAAACGCCTCCAAACACCCCGAAACTACGTCCAAACAACCAATATACTAGCCTAGGGACATCATGTATTAACATTTAAAAATATTCAATTACTAAATAATTTTTATTAAAAATTTAAACATACATATTTTTAATTTTTAAATTTCGGTTAATAATTATAAAATTTGAAAATTTAAATTTAAGATAAAAATTGTAAAAATTAGACTTAGTTAAAACATTTTATATCCTTTTTGGTGAATATTTACCTGCATACCCACTTTATATCCTTATACTTACCCTCCTTATATCCTTTTTGGTTACTTTACTTGAATAAGTTAAACCAAATACTTTTTTATAAAATAACTTATTGACTTATTATTTTTCCCGACCACATAAGCTAATCCAAACATTTTTCTAAAAACTTATTTATAAAAAGTCATAAGTTAATAAGTCTTTTTAACCAAAGTTCTTTTGGACTCAAATAAGTTTATCCAAACATGCCCTAACAAACATCGAAACATCGAAAAAAATGAGCAGGTCGTCGTGGTCTTTTCGAATGCTTTTAAAACATAATAGTTTAAAGGTTATCATAGGATTCAACAAAAGAATTATAATTTTGTATGGGCCGAGAGAAAAGTGTAACTACTAACTAAAAATGAGGGAATTAAAATAACTAAAATAAGGTACTAAAGTGTAAAAGTGTTTGAATAACTACTTTACCCTCATTTTAGGATGGTAAATGAAAATAAAGTTTTTAACTTTTAGGTATCTTAAACTACCCACCCCTCATGCATTATAATATAGTATAGATTAATACATTAAAGACATTTAATGTAACTGTGACAACCGGCAACTTCCGATTAATACCGATGTGTTTTTAGATAACTTTTTATTATAAATATTGTTAATTATTAAGTTTCGAAGGTTAATAGATCGTTTTAAACAAAAGAAACCGTGGTCGAATCTTATAGCGTGTTTTAAATGCGTGTTTCGAATACACGCGCGGGATAATAAACATTATATTTAAAATTTCACGGTTTTGTTACGTTTTTAAAAATCGAACATTTCTGACATGCTTTATTTATTATTTTATGAACCGTAAAATAAAACCAAGTTGTATTTCGTTTAAGCGGGTTCGTTACGTGGTGTGCACCTTTCTAATAACCCTAACTATAAATTCATCTCATTCTCATTCTTCTCCTACACACACAAACCCTAGTCTCTCTCTCTAAAATCCGCCTCTCTCTCTCTAACTCCTCTCTACCTCACGATCTCTCCATCTTTCTCTCCCACTCGTCTCTCTCTCACCTCCCTTTTCTATTGCAGTCGGCCACCACCAATCCTGGTGGCGGCGACGCTTGGTTTCAGGCCATCGGGCTGTGGTGCTTCATGGTGGTTCCATGCGGTGGCTATTGGGTCAGAACACAAACGCAAGAACAACTCGTCAGAAGCTTTATGGTGGTTTTTGTGGTGTTTTGGTGCAGAAGACGAGCTGTGATAGTGAAGGGTTTGAGGTATAGGGTGGTGGTAGGTGACAGCGGTTGGTGGAGGGTTCGGGTGGTCCGATGTGATTGTGGTTTGGGTGGTTCTTCGTTCGAGATGGGTTCAACTCGGGTCGGAACTGGGTTGTGTTAAGCTCCGATGGTGCGAGATGGTTTTGGTTAGGGTTTTTGGGCGTAAGTTAGATATGGATTCGGCTCGATCTCGGTATGTCTGTTGGATTGTTTTGGTTTTGGTTTTGGTCCAACCAATTCAAGTTCAGTTCGTTTTCGTTTTGGTTGCTCGGCTCAACGAGTCAGATCAGCTCAGGTCAAGGTCTGGTCAGATTTGGTTCGGGTTTTGTTCGGGTCAAGTGTCTCGGGTCAGTTTTGCGGTTGTTGGTTCAGGTTCGGTTTTGGTCGGGCTGATTCTGCTTTGGTTGTGCTCAGGTCCGGGTCTCGGTTTGTTCGTTAGTCTATGGTTCGGCTTGAGTTGAGATGGGTCTGTTACGGGTCTCGTCAATCGTGTCAGATTCGGTTTTGGATTCGTGTTCGGGCTCGGTCAAACCTGGTCAACGGATCAAGGTTCCAGTCTACACGTAGCTCGAGGTGGCTCCGGGTTACGCGCTGTGATTAGGTATAACTTACATTCGTATTTTATTATTTATTATAGATATCGTATATTTATAAATTTATATATTTGTAAATATTATTATGTTTATGAATATTATAAATTTATAAATATATTGATATGGACGAACTAGTTTTGACTCGTGAACGGACCGAATAATAATAATGAACGATAACTATATATTATATTGGACGATTTGGTAAATGGTTAATTTAACATAACTTATATCGAACATCGGACTAACTAACATTGGACTATATGGTCGGACTATACTTTATATATATGTTGCTATATATATAAGTATACATAGGTGTCGAAACGTATAGTCTTGTAAATCGGAATTTTGGATAAAAGGACTTGGTGACTTGTGTTTGAAAGTTGTTTTGGGGAAAATTGTAGACAACGGGTGTTGTCTGGTTTGTACAAAAACAGAGGAAACTCTGCCTGAATTTTTATAAAATCAAAACGTAACGAACTGCTATTTCTATAAATAAATTCCCTTAATTGTTTTGGACAAATGCATTATTATATACAAAATCGAGGTGTTTTCAAAGACTAACTATTTATAACAGTAAAGATGATTTTCAAGCGATATTTGAGAAAAAGTAACAAATGTTATTAATCGATTTTAATAACTAAATTTGTTTTTCCTCAAAGAGTATTTTCTAAAATGATTTACGAGATGATCTTCGGCTCAGGATAGTTATACGTTTCGGGGATATAGTCCAACATGGTTTATACACAAATAGTGACAAGTGTGCAACTTGGGTGCTGTGTAATACGAGAATTAAGATAAGTCACGATCGGTTCGTCGAGTTGAAACGTATTGAGGCTCGTGTTGGTATACACGGGTCTAGACAGTCGGATAGACTATCCTTTGAGCGGTTAATAAGCTAGGCTTATGTGTGGTAGACTGTTAAGGTGTCCTTTGTTGGTAATTAGGGCACGAGGAAGTCGGTCGAGGTTTCAGGCTTTGTTTGCTAGCTTAGCATGGAAATTAAGGTGAGTTTCACAGCCCCACTCTTTACTGTTTTTGTTTTCGGGGGAGAAACATGCTTAGTACTTCGGTTTGAAAAGATCATGTTATGCTGGGTTGGTTGTACGTTTCATTTATGTTCTATGTTCATGTGGCTCACGTTGTGACAGTTCGTTAACCGTTATGGCGGTAGTTCGTTAACTGTGAATGCACAGATCGTTGACCACGGAGTGGTAGTTCGTTGGCTATGTTATAGTAGTTCGTTGGCCATGGTTTGGTAGTTCGTTGGTCGTGATAAACGATAATTCGTTGATTGGTTCGTCTCATAGTCCAAACGTCTAACAAGTATTTTCATCAGTCAGTAGTAACATGATAGTTCTTTCAAAAGCTCGTGAAACGTTTTTCCTTAAAAACCTGTGAACTCACCAGTATTTTATACTGACGTTTTTAGCATGTTTTCTCAGGTCGTTAGAATTGCAGAAACTGGATAGGCGCACGGAGTCGCACACGCGTCTAGGTTGTTCTTTTGGGTTGTTGAACAGTTAAACCTTTTACTTGGTTTTGTTTCTTTTTGAAAGTTGTAAACAATGAAATGCTTCCGCTGCGTTTCGAAACAAGTTTTATATAAATGCGTGTTTTGGTTTACGTATTTAATTACATATAGTCGTTGTTTGTTGTGACCGTTGACTTGGATCCTGGTATGTCACATGCCTCGCGATAGAACTCCGCAAGTGGAAATTTGAGGGTGTGACAGTAACGCCCCAAAATCTTTTATTTATCATCATTGTTGTTTAAACGAATAATACGTGATTACTAACCGAATACATGACGAGGAATATTAGTATTTCCATCTTGGCCTAGTAACCGAGTAGATTCGTTAAAGGCCTAAATAAACACAAAATGCTACTTGAGAAATCTTATAATAATACTCCCTCCGTCCCAATTTAAATGTCCCATGTCAAAAAAACACACATTTTAAGAAATCTTTTGTTTGTATGTGGTAAAATGACAATAATATCCTCAAAAGTGGTAATTGTGTTTTGTCTTTTATGGGCAAAACTGGAAATTACATTTCTATTTTTGGAAAGAGACATTTAATTTGGGACAAACAAAAAAGGAAAGAAGGACATTTAAATTGGGACGGAGGAAGTAATACAACATGGCTAGTACACGATAGGGGCCAAACTTGTCAAGTTCCCAAAGTAGAAACTAATGAAAATAAAAAGAAAAAAAACATGGTGGATGATCTCAAAATTTTGGCGGTCAATTCATACACCATCAAACACACACTTGATCTAAAACTCAAGAACAAGCTGATTCAAGGCCAAATCGAAAGCATTTTTGCTTGCATTTTCCCTAAAACGCGTCATCTAGGCCTAACAAACATCTAGGTACAATTCTATTGGCTTGATTTGTTGATTTTGTTCAAATATGGTTAAGTGATAATTATGGGTTGTTAAAAAAACGTGAATGTAAGAGTTAGTTGAGGTTGCTCTAGTACTAGAGGGTCTCATTATATGCTAAATTATGTGTGTGTGAGAAAATACTTGTGTAATGAAGAATTCATAAGAATCCATGTTGTTGAAAGTATTGGGTTTTGATAAATTGGTAGGAATTTCCTTAAAAACTAGAAAAGGTCATCTATGCTATGATTATGAATGAAATCCATGCATTTAATGTTCAAGTAGATGCTATGAGTATTGGAATTGAGTCAAAAACAAATCAATGAAGTCTTTAGGCCATATAAATAACTTTGATTAAAAGGCGCCTTCTAAGTGTTTGATTAAATGCCTCAATGATACTCAATTTCATTTGGGGTTATATTCTTATGGTGAAACTCGTAGGAATATGTGAAAATGCACCTATGAGCACGTACCTAATTGTATGTGTGTAATACTTAACATCTAGGTGCAAAGCTTGAGTCTTCGGGAAGCTACTCGGGTAAGGATTTGAAGCAAAAAGGACACGACTAAGGTAAGTCATAACTATGACTTTATACATACATGCACATTTTGAAAATGATACCATTGTCATATAAATTGAGATACCATTGTGATTACCAAGAGGTATAAAATCTTGAATAAAAACCATGTCACGAGTCATATAGGCCATGCGAGTAAGACAAAGAGAAGTGGCCATGGACACGAGCATTGCTAAAAAGGCGGAATGGCTTGGAAAAATAATCACTTCAAGTCGAGGCTTGATTAGTAGGGTTTAAATCACAATTAGAAACTTGGAAATCATAAAAAAAAAATCATGTTTTCAACTTATACAAACCTTAACGGGTTAATTATAAGAGGAATTAAATCACTATGGTCATAGTGTTAGAAACCGAACAAGGAATTAGATTTGAGATTTAAACATGTAAGAGATACATATTATGGCCCATAAACGAGTTCTAAGAAGCCCCGAAAATGGTTTTGAAAATTTGGGGAAAAATGCAGCCAAGATGCATGAAATTTGGCTAACACTTGGAAGGAACAAAAATTGCCCAGCTCTAGAAACTTTCTGCCCAAAATAGGGTCCCCGCACCCCATGAAGAGCTCCTCATGGGGCGCGAGGGGGTAACAGGTCAAGAAAATTCGCTTTTCTTACATTGTAAGCTCAAAACTTAATGTCTAATGATGTTTTTATGGGTATGAAGTATGTAGTCGGTAGCGCGGATAATGGATGATGATCACGCCATGGAACAAGAACCGAACGCACAAGACTCGATCATTTCCGCAACTTTTGAACACGAATTATTATAAACTTGTTTTTGGAAGGCGTTATTTTTACCGTTTTCGATATTAACTTGTTCTTGCGAACGTTTTGAACCATAGTATGTGTGTACTAAAAGTTGTAAATCTTGTTAAGTGGGCAATGTTATGAATCCAAACTTCCAAACTAAGTTTATTAACACGTAAATTACCCTCTAATACCTGTTTATCGGGTAGGTCCTTACATTTAATTTGAAATTTTGAATGATTTAAATCTTTATAAAAAAATCAAATTTCTTAATTTAAGTTAGTAATGGTTATAATTACACCTATTTATTACCTTTAGATTTTAGATTTCCTAATATATTTAAAATTCAACAAATAGTAATTTTGGATTTAAATTTCTCAAATTAGTTACAAATTAAAATTCAAATTTTGAATACTAGAATTTCAAATGATACGTTTCAGTTAAACTTTAAAAATATTTGAATACTAGATGTTATATTTAAGTATTAAATTTCAAATTTTAATATCTATAATTTTAGTTTTTAACTTTTGGTTAATATTAGAGAGAACTAATCAATTAGTCCTTATGGTTTACCATTAGTTTTACCTTTGAGTATTAAGGTTTAAAAGTTTCATGTTAAGGTGTTATGTTTAGTTTTTGTAACATAATAGGGTATTAGCACTAACGGGGGTTAATATTTAACTGTGTTAACCCTCACGTGACAAATGGTAAACCACAAGGACCAAAGGTGAAACTTAAGTGGGTCCCACCACCAACCTCAATGGTGAAACTAATGTTGAACCAGAAGGACTCATTGTGTAGTTCTCTCTAATATTTAAAAACTTTAGTAGGACCCACCACCCACCTCCTTCTTCACCTTCACCACCATCATCTTCACCTTTCCCTACCATAATCAACCACCATCTCCTCCAACTTTAGTAGGACCCACCACCCACCACGTTGAAAGCAAGTGGTGCTAGTTATTCCTCAGTGGTTAAAACCACTATCATGTAATCTGCCAATTTATTATCATCTTCAACACCATCACAAACATCATCTTCATAATAATCATCATATTTTATTTAGAAAAATGTTGAACATTGATGGTGTGGAGGTGACAGGTTGGTTGTGGTGAAAGGTGGAGAAGATGGTTATTGATTGTGGTAGTGAAAGGTGAAGATGGTGGTGGGTGAATGTGAAGAAGGAAGTGGGTGGTGAGTCCTACTAAAGTTTTTAAACATTATAGAGAACTACACAATTAGTCATTGTGGTTTAACATTAGTTACACCTTTGATGTTGGTGGTGGGCCCCACTTAAGTTTCACCTTTGGTCCTTGTGGTTTACCATTTGTCATGTGAGGGTAAACTTAGTTAAATATTAACCCCCGTTAGTGCGAATACCTATTATGTTACAAAAACTAATTCGAAAATTTGAATTTAAAATAATAATAGTAACAATTAGACTTAACTAATGCATTTAATTCGAATTTTGAACAATTTGAATCTTTTAAAAACTCAAACTTTTGAGTTTATGTTAATAATTGTGACAATTAAACTTATTTATTACCTTTAAATTGGAGATCTCCTAATACATTTAAAATGTAACAATTAATAATTTTGATTATAAATTTATCAAATTAGTTACATATTCCGGTTTTATAAATCATTTACCATTTTGAATCATATTTAGATATCACAATCCTTTATGAATATAAAGACATTTCTAGTGTAATTATTTAAATATGTGGTTTTGAAAGTCGTTCTTCATTTCTACATAAGTAAAACATCTTCTTAACCACATTTTTATGATATAGTTTGATGGTTGTTCATTAAGTTTATTGTGTTAGTACTCCAGTGTGATACACATACGTATGTATAACTATATAAACTGTGGATGTATGCACATATATATAAGGTATTTGTTTAAAAGAGCAAAAATGTTTTTAAAATACAACGGGTTATTCATAGCAGTGTCCAACGGGTTATTCATAGCAGTGTCTCGACTCCGGGGGGACATGGGTTCGTTTTTAGTAGGTTAGGATTTGCCATCCAAAAAGGGGTGGCGGCGCAGCTTGTTGCCCGCCTGCCCACTATCTTGATGTAATTGGTCGCATTTATGCGTTTATGAATCAAAAGGCTAATTTCAAATAAAAAAATACAATAAAAACATAAGAACTTTCAATCGAAGACAATTTCTTTTTATGATACCTGCATTTCTAAGTTTTATGATACATGCATTTCACTCATTTCTTCCTACAATAGACTTTCTTTCTGACACCATATGTGGTAAAATAACCTTACTTGCATTTTGTTTAATAACTCAAAATGTCATTTTAATTTTTTTGGCAAGTTGTTTGTGGTGGTTGACTTTGACTCGGATTAGATTATTGTCTTGAATTATATTTTCTTAATATATTCATCGTTAATACCTTTTTATTTCCCGATTAGATTATTTACTTTTTTTTGTCTTAAATATAAATAGGATACGTCTAAGCGATTTAAGCATTCATCGAAAGGTGGCACTTTAATTTTGTAAATTGTTACTACTTTAATTAATCAAGGTAAAAAATTATTTAAACTTTAACCGACATTTAATTTAATAGTTCAACTTATATTGAATTTCTTTCTTTTTTAAGTGAACTGGAACGAACGCTATTATCTAATTTCAAATGGTATTTGAATTATATGTTGTTTTTTTTCGACTTATGAAATTTATTTAAATATTGATTACGTTCATGTTTTATTATTTTTATATGAATATTTAACTTTTTTTTGTTAATGCAAGTTTAGATTTATTTTTATTTGATAAAAATTTATAATTCAAAGTATTAGTATTTATTGAACTGTGTGTCTACATGGCTAATAATCTAGTACTTACTATATAATAAAAGAAACTAAATGGGAGACTCATGTCATTTATTGGAGCTCTCTAATTTTTAATTTTTCTCCCATCTCTGATAATACTTTTTATTAAATCAAAATAGTTATTATATCACTAAACTAGTTTATCACCCGAGAGCTTCCTAGGATAAACAAATGTAATATGAAGTGACAAAATGTGTGTACCATAAAAGGAATAGGCCATTTCTTCAGAAAAAAAATGTAACGAATCAACACTCGATAACTCATAAGCCTATTTCTAATCTACGTGTGCACCTCTTGCTCGAGTGAAATCTTTGTACAACTTTGTCACTTTCTCAAAACACTCTAAAGTTGCGATGTGAACCTAGAAAAAAAACAATCAAATTGGTATAAAATATGTCATGATGATGATGATGATTATGATGATGATGATTATGATGTGTAAAGTGAGCATATGTGAAAGAATGACATACATGTTCAATCTTTATTATGGATATACAATCGATCACCTTGGGTGATACCGAATAAAACAATCAATAGGTAAATAGTGAGGATCCATTTTAAGTATAAATAAAAATGATCCAACTGCCATCGACTAAAAAAAATTGTAAGATTGAAACTTTTCATGTCTCCCGACTTTTTATTTACTCGTACATAAATTAAGTATCTATTTCAGTAATCACCACATTTCAGTCGATTTCAAAGCATATACATTAAAAATGATCTAAGGGGCGTGCATGGTGGTGTGATTAATTATCACTTATGAGCTAGAGATTTGCCTAGTGTCTAAGAATCTTACGCTACTTCTAACTGGCTTAGCAACCTTTGTAATCAATGTTCATAGTACCACCAATCAAAATACAAAAAAATATTTCTTATTAAACTAACTACATCAGTGAATATATATGTAGTAAGTTGGTTCTTATATATGTAACGGTAGGTTCAAAATCAACCGCTATGACGGCTGATTAGCGCCGGTTCATAGTATGTATATAGGGATGTATGTATGACATTTGTTATTATTCAGTTGAAGAATTTTTTTTTTTTGAATGGCAAATGACTTTTTATTCGATACCCAAAATATTTACAATCCGTCTAATAGCAAGGTGCTAATTAGAATGATTTCACACACCCAATATTACAATGCCCAAAACTTGCTATTACAAATCAAAGGTATTCCATTTATCCCATTCAATTGTATGTTGCTTAACCCGATTGTGTGCCCAAAGATATGAAGTTGTTTTGATGTCTCTCACATGTGATCCAATACCGCATTCCTCCCGCTAAAGATCTTTCCGTTACATTTCTTCCATACGCGTGAGTATTTTCTAGTTGAAATCCTAACAGGTATTTTTTAACAAAATAACTGGTATAGCCGATATCCATTGGTTTACCCAATACCCGACGGGTATTGGGCCAGGTGTGGGACACAATTTTACAACCAGGTACGGGTTTTGAGATTACCAATATCCGACCTATTACCATTCTTAAGACTAATTCTTTGAATTTTTTAAATTCAAACCCAATACAATTTTTAGACGATCACCATGACGTTTCGACACGGACCGCTATGCAAAATCAAATTAGATCAATTATTGTAGGTTGGAAGTCACCGGATGAACATGTGGTGTTTGGAAGTCGCTGGAAGAAAAAAAAAATACTTGGGGGAGATTCGGTAAAACCCTTTTAGATTTGATATGGACAAGGATGGGTGTGATGTGAGACCCCATGGGTGTTTGTGGTGTGCACTCATTGGAGGGAAATTTTGTGTTTCTTTATCCTTGTAGTTTTATTTTTTAATTTATTATATATTTTTTAATTTGTTTTGTAATATTGAATATAGAAATTGAATATAGAAAATTGAAACAACAACAACAATAAAAACCATACCCAGTAAAATCTTACAAATAGCAAAGTTATTAGCAAGGTATGGGGAATGTGTGATGTAGGCAAGCCTTACCTCTGTCCTTAGGAATAGAGAGGCTGTTTCCAAAGAACCCTCGACTCCAAGGTTATTAGAAGATATAAATAGACATCCACCCAACAATAAAAGCAACAACAACAACACTAGTAATACTTATATAAAATAACTACATAGGGTGAAAAAACATGATAAAGAAACAAAAAGGGATAACACATCAAGAGGCAACACATAAGCATAAAAACACGGTGGTTACATCGAAAGGCCCAACTATGGCACAAACTCTATCATCTTCTAAAAGTCTTTTACCTTAATCTTACGTCTCCACGAACTCTTATCATGGACCATGTCCTCGGAGTGGTGCAACTCTAGCAAATCTGCCTAGTTCGGTCATCCCAAGTCACTTTGGGTCTGCCTCTGCTTCTTCTCCCCTCTACGATGAATGTTTCTACTGCTCTAACTGGCGCTGTCATATGCCTCCTCTTCACATGCCCAAACCATCTCAATCTCCCCTCTTGTATCTTATCTGATATACTAGACACTTCTAACATTTTCCTAAAAACTTCATTTCTTATTCGGTCTAACCTGGTGTGTTCGCACATCTATCTCAACATCCTCATCTCTGTTACATCCATCTTGCGTGCTTGCATTTTCCTGATGGCTCAATAGTCTGTCCCATACAGCATAGCAGGTCTAACTGCTACTCTGTAGAACATCCCCATTAATTTAGTTGGGAACCTTTATCACACAAAACCCAAGCGGCTACTCGCCACCTACACCATCCTGCCTGTTTGCGGTGGGTTACATCACTATCTATCTTTCCATCGCTTTGAGCAAGCGATCCTAGGTACTTGAACTTAGTTACCTGCGGAACCGCATGGCCCTCAATTGTGATCCAGGTATCTTCGTAGTCGCCTACTCCACTGAAGTCGCAATAGAGATACTCAGTCTTAGAGCGACTAATCCTTAATCTTTTTCCTTCTAAATTACTCACCACTCTTCTAACTTCATATTCAGGATTTGCTTCGTCTCCGCAACTACCACAATATCATCTGCAAAAAGCATGCACCATGATTAGGTTAGGGAAACTTTAGAACATTTAAAATAGTTTATTTTTTTATTATTATTTTTTTGTAAAAAAACATAGTTTTTTGTAAAACGTAATTAGGTTTATGGAAATTAGACCATTCTCAATAGTTATTTTTAAATAGGTTTTTACAAGATAAGTGAAAATGTGATGTGATTTCATATATCTATCAAGTATTGTGTGGGTCTAATAACTAGACCATCTCCTATTCTATGATCAACTTGTTTTTAAAGATTTTTGATTAAAAAGATCCACGGGTATCGGGGTATATGTATATTACTAGCTTATGATAATTTGCATCTTGCGATTATTAGTGATAGCTATCTATATATTCATATCCTTAAAGCAAACCAACACATAGAACAATGGACACTGCATATTTTCTTAAAGAAATTATATCATCCCCTATCTTCATTCTGCCAACAATCCTATACCTCTTATTCGTCATTAAACTAACGAAAAGATTATTTTCAAACGATATCAGAAACCTTCCTCCAGGTCCACCAAAGTTGCCGATCATCGGAAACTTACATCAAGTGGGTGACAAACCTCATGTTTCCCTAACCAAATTCGCTATGGAATATGGCCCTCTCATATCTTTGAAGTTAGGTACACAAGTTCTGGTGGTTGCTTCATCCCCAGAGGCGGCCATGGGAATTCTCAAGACTCAGGACCGTCTTCTTTCCTCTCGTCTTGTGCCTACTGCGTTGCATCATAAATCCCTAATACCTCACTCCATGGTGTTTTCGGAATGCAATGAATCATGGAAAACCTTAAGAAACTTTTGCATGACCGAAATGTTCTCGTCTAATGCGCTTGAGGCCCACTCAAGAATACTAGAGGAAAAGGTAGACCAATTGTTGGAGTTCTTGCATAACAAACAGGGACAGGTAATTAACGTCGGTGACATAGTTTTTACTACGTTGTTCAACACTTTGAGTTGTGTTGTCTTTGACAAAGATTTGCTTGATTTGGAAGAGGAGCATGATACTTTTGTTGGGGTTAAAAGGTCAATACATAAGTTACTCGAGTATGTAGCCCGTATAAAGGATGTTGGTTCCTTTTTCCCAATATTTGATAGATTTGATCTTCAAGGAATCAGGAAAGGGGACTAAAGCACGTCCAGGAGGTGTTTGATTTTTGGAAAGACATGATAGATGAAAGAAGAGCTCATATCAGTTCTTCAACATGGTCATCACTACAGTCAAAATCATTCTTGGATCACTTGCTCAAGAATGGATTCTCAAATGACCAGATCAATGAATTTGTTACTGTAAGCCATTCTTTTTATACATTTTCTAGCTATTATATTATCAAAGCTATTTATAACATAATTCAAATAACTTACATGGATATGTATGCTTGATTTTGCACATACCAATCATGATGCATTCTTCAAAGAATCGGTTGATTTGAACAAACATGGGTTAGTTTCGCTCAAATATATAAAAGAGAAAATCACTAATCTAGCCATTGACCCGCCTAAAAAGCAAAAAACAGCCATGTGAAGCGTCGCATAGAAACCCACACAACTTGGGCCACTTTGAAGACCCCTCAACTACTACTGAATCAAAACACGACACATGGAAAGGATTTTTGTGAAAGACCCCTCTGGCAACTTTGAAGACCCCTCATAGAACTCCTTGCAACGTGTCGTCTTTTGATTTGCTAGTAGTTGAGGGGTCTTTAAAGTTGCCTGAGTTGTGTGGGTTTCCGCGAGGCATCTCCGTAAAGACGCTTCACATGGCAATCTTTGCTTTTTAGGCAGGTCAATGACTAGATTAGTGATTTTCCCAAGTCCATGAGTCAAAACGGACAACTATTAAAAATATGTTATATGGTTTAGCACCGCCACATGACTATTGTTTGTCTCAGCCACCTAATAATAAAATGTTATAGGAACTGTTCGTGGCTGGAACAAACACTACAACAACTGCATTAGTATGGGCTATGACGGAAATTGTAAAAAAACAAAGATATATTGAAAAAAATTGAGGAGGATATCAACAAGGAAATCAATTCTGAGAAGATCATAGTATCTCAACTATCTAAGCTACCTTATTTACAAGCTTGTGTGAAAGAAGCTCTAAGATTGCACGCACCTGTTCCCTATCTAGTTCCACGCGTTGCCATCGAAAGCTGTGAGGTGATGAACTACACCATCCCTAAAAACGCTCGAATATTTGTTAATGTTTGGGCAATCGGCCGAGATCCTAAACTTTGGGATGACCCTTTATCTTTCAAACCTGAAAGATTTCTGGGCTCAAATTTGGATTTTCAAGGACAAGATTTTGAGTTTTTACCATTTGGTTCTGGAAGGAGGAAGTGTCCTAGTTTACCGTTAGGTACCAAGAGTATGGAATTCATTATAGCATCTCTTATTCACGAGTTTGATTGGTTTCTTCCAAACAATGAAGAGCCCGATATCGATGAGCAATTCTTGTTCACCTTGAGAAAGGAAAAACCGTTAAAACTATTCCTCAAATGTAAACAGGAATCAATAAAATCATCAAATACAACTCCCATCTAATTTCCTCACTGTTTTCTTCCATATTGTTTTGTGCATGTTAAAAGAAAAATAAAAGTTTTAAGTAGTGACTTTCAATGGGAGTAGCCTATTTATCCCTCTCAACTGATCAAGAAACTATTTATCTTCATCCAAACCTTACAAGACTCTATTAATAGTTTTGTTATTTGTTTCTCTACTTATATAAAAGAATTTTATTTAAGTCGTATGTAATTTTCTCTTGTATTGTAATCAAAATTTAATTCTTATAGTATACAAAGTTGAAAAAAATATTAATTTTGTTATATTGGTGTAGTAATTTTTTTACACCGGCGTGTAAAATTTAATTTTTTTTTATTTTTTTTATATTTCTTAGTTAGCTATTTTTACATCAGTGTGTAAAAAAAATAATAATTTAAATTCGCGTTTTATGTCAGAGTTCTCACGGTTTTTACTAACTCTAGCTAGTTGTCATTATTTAATATTAAATTTTTTTCAGGACAAAGAAAATTACATTAAGATAACGGGTAGGCGGGCAACAAGCTGCGCCGCCACCCCTTTCTGAATAGCAAATCCTAATCTACTAAAAACGTAACCCTGCCCACCCGGAGTCGTGACACTACTATGAATAACCCGCTGAACCCTGGTCAGGAAACGGATAGCCTCCGGTGCCAATGAGCTAAAGGTATCAAAGGCAAGGGTACAAAAACGTGTTGGTTCTCCTCGCAGGCTTTAGCATGTTTTTCTACATTCTTTGCCTCTGCTTTCCGGACCGCTTCCCCTGCTACCAAGCCACTATCCCTCAACCCAACTTGGGGAGATACACCCGTCAGGTCAACACAAGCATGCTTCCCCCCGGCCCACCCAAGACAAGGAGATCTGCTAGTCGTAGGGTGGATCTCCCTTCTGCTGGATCCGAGAGGAAGTTCACAGGGGCCTCCTTCTTGGATAAGATCCAAGCTCGTCTTAAAATGTCCCACAAAATGTCTCGAACCCAATCATGCCGATATTTGAAACCGGGTAACTCCTTACAATGAACCGCATGTTCCCCGTATTCATCCAGGCCGGCCTTACGGCAAATCGGACAGATTTCATCCTCATGGTACATTGGGATCATCAGACGATATTTAAGAAGGCCCTGTATTCAATAGCGGACATGCTTGGCCTAGACCTTCGATCGGGATAACAGTCAGGAAATCTTGAGCGTGGGGGCTTTGCAAGCATTCAATATCTGCCCTCTGACGTGGGGACAGACCAAAAACTTCACCCAGGCTCTGAGCGATTTTGCCATAAAGGGCATTCGCCAAAGTTTTTTGAGGCTTTGGTGAGGGGGTGTCCTTGTTAGAAAAACTGCCAATATCAAAACCTGGGAGATAGTCATTTAGCTTTTCGAGGGCCTGCACGTAGTCCAAGTCTGCGCCGAAAACCATGCTATTTCGTAGGATGTGGTCTTGGAGGTTCCAGGACTAAGCTCGCGACGCCACAAACGCATACATGCCGACATCCTTCGCAGAGAGGAGCCCTAATCCTCCCATACGCATCGGCAAAGACGCCATCCGCCACTGTAGGTCACCGAAGAAAGGCCCCCCACATACCACTATGTCTTCAATGGCTTTCCTTAGACCCTTGTCAAAACATGACACTGCTTCATCCATCATGGGGTGTTGGCAGGTCCGTAACCCAAAAAGCAACTTAGCAACCCCCATACAGGACCTGAGCAAGAGGAGTTCACTCTGGGGATCCCTAAAGGCAGGGCAAGAGTTTCATAAGTTCAACCGCTCGCGATGCCCTCTGCCTTGCCAATTTGCGGATAAAATAAGAGTCACGGCTAACGGCCGCTCCGAGGAGCTTCACCCCTTTTTCTGGCCTACCAATCCCAATGGGAAAAAAGCCCTTCCTGGAGTTTCACCCCATTACAAGAAGGCCAGAAAACCTCTGTTTTCTTAATATTAAGCTGAAGCCCCAAGGATGGCCCATTCAGACAGATAATGTCTAAGGCATTAGCAACTTTGTTGGCCTCACCAATAATCGTCCCATCGTCCAAGTACCATGCATAAAATGGGAGTTTACAATTTTCTTGTACCCGGAGAACCATAGGGTGTAAAGCAAGGGCGAAAAGGAGGGGACCTAAAGGATCCCCCTGCTGAACCCCCGTAGTAGCCCCTATACAATCATTACCAACATACAACCTAGCTGGCTGGGCATATAAGAACTGGACCCATGAATAGATAGACGGACAATGTTGATGGACCTCTCGAAGAAGGGCAGTGCGATCGATCATATTAAACGCGTTCGAAAAATCCACCGTGAGCATAGCCACAGACCCGTCCGCATGAAAGGAGCTTAAGAACCTATCGCGCTGTGAAGCACCGCCTCCGCCCCATTGGGAGTTCCCACCCCAAATTGAAAGTCCCCAAGGTACTTAGCCATTTCCTACCCAACCTTCCTCATAGCCACTTTAGAAACTAATTTGCGCCAAATGGCCCCTGCTGCAGTGAGCCGAATCCCGTTATCAGGTTTTAATAAAGGGGTAAGGGGGCCGAAGAAATGAATTCAGCTAGAACCCTTGGGCACAAATCCCCTAGCCAAAGGTTGACGACTTTAGTAATAGCTGAGAGCAACCCCATGGAGGTTACTGACCCTTCTCCAGTAAGAGCGTCTAACAAATGTTTGGCCTTCAGACCGTCCTCCCACAGGAATTGCCTTTAGGGAAAGATCGGAGACATCCAAGCACACAATCCATATCCACAATAAGGGCGTGCATGACGTCAGAGTTGGCGGGCAAGGACGGAGGAGGCATCACCGGATGTTTGTCAATAAGGGCTCTCATGGTAGATTCTCCAAAAGGAGCAATCCCACTGGAACACAACACTTTGACAGCAGCAGTGAAGTGACCGTCTCTAACTTTTCTAAGGCATTGTTTGACATTGGAGCTCTCTTCAGAAGACTTAATCCCCCTTACATCCTGGGTAAAGAAAACACCTTCCCCACACTATCAAAAAGGGACGAAACCAAATCAGCAAACCCAGAGCCGTCTTTTCATATGGAAAGCGCTTGCAGGATGCTACTACACTGCAAGGATTTCCTATTCCCAGACCTCTGCTCCTACCTATGGACGATTTGACCACCCGCAGGGTACACCTCGGCAATAAAAGCAATTTGACCCAAGTTTCTACAGACCCTGGAGAGGCCACCACCTTTCGTAAGGCACATGTCAAAGCTTGGCGAATGCCAATCGACAGCTCTGGGGAATGCTCTTGACAGTTTGAATGGGCAGAGAGAAAACCTTTTCAAGGAGGGATAAGTCCCTGACAACCCCTCCTGAAGGACCCAGTTCCAAATCAACAGTCATCTCATATTGTAGTAAACTAGTATTTGACTCTGCGGGCGTTGCCCTGCAGACACGTATCTAACATGCTATGAATAAATATGGCTGAGGAAAAAGACGTCATCCGTGAGACTCGAACCCACAACCACGTGGTTAAAAGGTAGGCACTCTACTAACTGAGGTAAACGTTTTTCTCCCAACTATGTAAGAAAATGGTGGTCGATACATGATTCGTCGGCCAAGATTCAAACCCAAGATCTTAGACATACAAAGGCCGTGGTTGTGAGTGATTATGAGCGCATGAAGACGGAAAACCTGATGTAAATGCTCTTAGTAAACGATATTTTTATCTGTCTTGTATGTTTGGTTTTCAAATTTAAAGAATAAAAAATATATGATATTTGCAAACCAAATCACATACGATTTTTTTTAAAAGGTGGTACATAACCAAAACGATGGTATGGGCCACTTGTATTCATTCAAATCAACTCAAACATTTTTTAATCTAGGACAACTCTCTCTATCTATCTATCTATCTATCTATCTATCTATCGCTCTCTGTCTCTCTCTCTTTCTCTCTCTCTCTCTCTCTCTCTCTCTCTCTCCCTCTCTCATTGTTGATTCTTCACTGGCATAATCTTCATCCAACACCACCAAACATAACCACAGCAAATTCCGCACCGCTCATAACTGGCCTTCGGTTTTCCGGAGAGGAGAACAAGATGATGGTTTACTTGCAAAAGAGGCATAGAATCTGTATTTTATCTTTTAAACCCTCATAGGGTTCTACCCGTTTGTGTTTTTCCGGCTATAACAATATGTCAATAATTGATTATGTATTGTGTATACAGGTGGTTTTGTGGCTGTGGTGGCGATTTCGGGCAGAGAGGGCTGCCACCTACCCGCATCTACCATGCATACACTGTACTCAACAGATCGTCTTCTCCACTGGCAGTGGGTGGTGTTTTTTTTCCAACAGTGGAAAAGAACAATGCTGCAGTGGGCTTCGGCAGCGACCTTGCCATCGAGGAATTCCGTCGAAAACGGCCACCCACGTCTCTCTCTGGATTCTCTTTTGCATCCATATCTTGTAACCTATGCTCCATTAGCTGTGCGCCCTTTAGAATATTTATGAAGGAGCCATACACCAGTCTCAACATAATGTGTTCTCTAGGTTTTCCTACTTTTCTTAGAAGTCTTGTTATATTCGACGAATGAAAATAACCCCTACAATGTATGAAAATTACAACAGTTGCCATGTGAACTCTAGCTGATTAGACATTTTGCCATAGTGTGCGCCCCTCACACGAAAATCTGCTAATTGTATCTATATATAATATGGCAAAATTAAAGCCCGATAATGGAATTCGGCCTATTGCTGTGGGGGGCATTTAGCGAAGGTTGGTTTCTAAGGTGGCCATGAAGAAGATTGGGAAGACATGTCCTAGTACCTAGGGGACTTTCAGTTTTGATTCGGGACACCAAATGGGGCAGAGGCCGTGCTTCATAGTGCAAATAGATTCCTCAACTTTTTTCATATGGATGGTTATTTGGCACTACTTGCGGTGGACTTCTCCAATGCCTTCAATACGGTAGACCGTACAGCCTTTCTCCAAGAGATCCACCAGCATTACCCGTCTATCTATCGTTGGGTCCAGTTCCTTTATGCCCAGCCTTCCAGGTTCTACATGGTTAATGACTGTATTGGGGCTACTACCGGGGTACAGTTAGGTGATCCTTTGTGGCCCTTCTCTTTGCTCTTGCATTGCACCCCTTTATTCTACGTGTCCAGGAAAGTTGTAACCTACCATTTCATGCTTGGTATTTGGATGATGGAACGATTATAGGTAATGCATCTGAGGTTGCTAAGCTCTAGACATCATCAACACGGAGTGGCTATCTCTGGGCTTCATCTCAGTATTAAGAAAATCGAGGTATTTTAGTCGACATGTGACGGGCTGAACGTCCAAGATTAGCTTTTCCCCAGAGAAATTGGTAGACCAGGGAAGGGTCAAGGGGGTAAAGCTCCTTGGTGGGGCTGTTAGCCGAGACCCTAACTTTATTGGGGAGTTGGCAGGGCGGTGTGCCTTAGGTTCGGTTGACCTTATGAAACTCTTGCCTCGCCTTAAGGATCCCCAAAGGGAACTCCTCCTGCTCAGGTCATGCATGGGTCGCTAAGCTACTTTTTGGGTTGCGGACTTGTCAGCTCCATTTGATGGTGGATGTAGTATCTCGTTTTTATTATGGCCTCCGGGAGGCTATTGAAGACATAGTTGCGTATGGCAACCCTTCTTTGGTGACCTCTAATGGTGATTGGCATCACTGTTGATGCGGCTAGGTAGTTTGGGCCTCTTTAGAACTCGAGATGTTAGGGTTTATGCGTTTGTGGCATCTAGAGCCGAGTTCTGGAAACTAAAAGATCATATCCTTCCAAAGAGTGGGGTCGTTTGGCTTGACCCGAACTATCAGCAAGCACATGAACGCTTACATGTCTCTCTCTAGGACTTTGATGTTTGCGGTTTTTCTAATAAGAACACCGCTCCTTAAAGCCACAAAAAACTTTAGCGAATGCCATGTTTGGCAAAATTGCTCAGAGCCTGGGAGAAGTGTTTGAGTTTCCACTCCCCACGCGCCCGCACTCAGAAGGCGGTGATTGAATGCCTGAAGGGTTCCCACGCTCAGGATTTTTTGACCGTTATCCCAATTGAGGGTTTGGGCCAATGCATGTCTACAGTAGAGTACAGGACTATCCTCAATAAAATTTGATGATCCCTATATATTTGAAAGATGAGACTTGGCCGATATGTCGCAAGGCTTGTATGGATAAATATCGGGAGCACGTAGTTCATTGCAAAGAGCTTCCCGTTTTGAAATACCGGCATGATTAGGTGAGAGACGTTTTATGGGACATTGATGTGAGGCCGAAAGGTCCACATCTTATAGTTTTAAATTCGTTTGTTTTGTTGTATTTGTGTGTAGAATTTACCCGGAGTTAGTTACATTAGCACAAATCATGGAAGAAACGCTTAAGATGATAAAAAAGACCATTTACAGCCTTAAGTTAGAGCGCACGAGCTGGGACGGGAACCTACGCGCAAACGGATGAAAAACGATGCGGAAATAAAGTTTGGCTGCATAAACCTCTGGCGCGGACCGCGGGAGATTAATCAACTCCAGCGCGGTCCGCCCGAGTTTCAGATATTGTCAGATCCACTTTATGCCAATGCAGACCGCCTGGGAATTCCTATCCTGGTGTGGTCCGCGACGCTAAAGAAGTGCGATTCTTAGCTATTTCCTTACCAACCTGTTTCTGCACTTCACCAACTCGATAAAACAGCTCACAAACGGACTGAAGAGGACGTCTCCGAGCTCTGGTCACCTCCCACGACCTTAGGGTCGTGATTTCCACCATAACCATGTTCCTACGTTGAAGATTCAAGATGCCCGAGCCTGTGATGACAACAGACCGGCTAAGCTTCGGTGACATTCTCTCGGGTGATTATTTGTATGTTTTTGTATCTTGTCTGTGTTTATGTTACTTGAACTAGTATGTGGCCTACTTGTGTGTATTGAATAAACCATGTTTGCATAAATCAAATTATCACATAATTACGGTCTTTCGTTGTCGACACCGTAAGGAGGTTGGTGAGTGTTTGCATAGGGATAACCAGGTTGACCTGCGATGATCAAGCATTCCCTAGTTATTATTTCAATACTAAAATCCCAAGGCTTCGTGACAGGAAGTGTTCATATTAACAGTCGAGACCTGTCAGCATAAATATATAAATAGGATCCCGGGAGAAAAGTCATTGTTACCGTACAGTTACCGTTACTGTCATTGTTACGTACTGTTACCATCACTGTTCTGTTACTGTTACTGTAACTGTTCTGTCACTGCTACCGTCACTGTTACTGTCACTGTTCTGTCACTGTTATTGTACTGCTACTGTTACTGTCACTGCTACTGTTACTGTCATTGCTACTGTTACTGTTACAAACCTTGATCTTTACTGTGAACCGTGATCTTTACTTTTCTGTTGTCAAAGTTAGTTATTAGGAAACCCAAACCAAACTGTGATATTTTACTTTTCCGCATATTTACTTATTTGTCTATTTATATTTTTGTCAATTAAAAACTATACGAACAAATAACTAGTACAAAACCGACCACATGCTTTTCGTGGTTCGACAACCCGACTTCCATATTTACATTAGTTGTAAGTGTAGAAGTTGCAAAATATAAATTTCTTTTGATCGGGTACACGACAGCCCTGTGTCAAAATGGCGCCGTTGCCGGGGAGCTAGTGAGCTTGGTTTTGTATTGATTGTTTGTATTTTTATTGAAAAAACTAAAAAAATAGAAAATTTTAAAATTAAAAAAATCGAAAAAGTTTAAAAAAATAAAAAATATATGTATACAAGTGTTATTAATTTTTATTAGATTTCACTTTGGGTATTCTAGCTGTTTGTGCAGGTTTCCTTCACAAGCATAGAATACTATGGATCGAGCCTATTCATCATGTATAGGTTGTGGTAGCCTTATCACACTCACTTTGAGTGCCATGAGTATAGACAACAACTTGATGACGATAGGAGGAATTAATTGAATTGGATATCGAGTATGAAGATGTCCAACCTTATTATCTAACTTGGGAAGATTTTTGTCGAAATGCCGCCATGGAGTCTCATGAGGAGCAAAATCATAGTTACTATGATTATAAACCTGAGGAAACGCTAATTGTAGGTAACCATGAAAATTATTATTATTATTATGAAATGTCACAATATGGTTATCCTATTAAACGTTTCCATGATCAATACCAAAATTCCTCCTTATAAAGAAAAGCCTAAAAAAATTAAATATAAAACCAAAGAGGAAGCAAAACTCGCTCGAATTGAAAAGAATTTAACCAAAATCGAGGGGTGTTAGCAACACATAGCCTATCAATTAAAAAAAGAATTGATCATTTGAACTTAAAATGTAAATTGTTATCGACAAGGATAGCTCTAACCGAGTCTATGTCGCCCTTGCCCGATAACATAATAACTTTTTGGCAAGTTAAGGAATGAGGTTGTACCAAATCCTTCACTTGTTGAAGAGTTAATTTTGGAAAAGGTTGTTTGTTAGTATTGATGTAGGTACTCCAAGTCAAGAATTTCACCAAACTGATCCCGTGCCGATTAACCTCGTAAACAAGGAACGGGAGGAGATTTTCAAAGCAAACATTCGAAGGGTGAGAATACAAGACATAGGAGGGAAGCTCATGAGACGGGTCAGCCACAACAACATCGGCTCACTCAACATGCCAATCTTTAAACAAATGTTTACTTGGCATGTTCACTACCGAGCATACATTGGAACTCGGTAGGCAAATGCGCACTTAGACCACCTTGATTGACATATGTGGTGAAGTTCGGCTGAAGACTCATAAATTTGCGCTCTCGGGAGGCATCCCGAGGTTGTAGTTAAGTTCCACACTTGTAGGCGTTTTTGGTATTTTTGCATGTTTTGTATTTTTGAGTGTTTTATAGGTTTTTAATGCACAAACAAGCATGGAATGGATTACCAGGTATGTTGTAGTGTTGAAAGTTTGAAAATATTGTTTTTGGACATGTTTGGAAGTGATTTTGGCAAAAAGAAGTTGAAAGCCGGCTGTCCAGAAGCATTCTGGGTACTGCAGATTTTCTGGGTCTGTCGCGGACCGCGTGGGGTTTTCAAATCCCGTCGCGCTCGGCGACGCATAAAACCCTAATCAATTACCAATTGGGCGGCGGACCGCCCTGGGATTTAATATCCCTGAAGCGTCCGCGCCAGAGCAAATAATTCAGAAAATTAATTTTTAACCCAAATTTTCCAAATTACTTCATTTACACTTTATTTACCTCCATTTTCTCATCCGAATATTTATATATATAAAAATATAAAATAAATAAATAAAAATTAATATATCGGATGCACATGTTCATTTTGTTTAATATTTTGTGCATAATTTTGTTGTGAGATTTTTGTGTGATAGGTCACTTCGCTCGTACTCAATCTCCATTCGAGCAAGGAAGATGCCACTTTTGGATTGCGAATGAAATTCTATACAACCAAAGTGGAATTTTGGACCTCACGACTTCAAGATTTCGGGAGTCCGTTCTATCCTTATCTTTGTTTTTCGTGTTTTTTATTTCTATTTCTACATTGAGGACAATGTATTGTTCAAGTGTGGGGGTGGGATAGTTTGCGTGTGTTTTAAAAATTTTATAAAAAATAGTCCTTGTTAAATACACCCTTTTAAAACGAAAAACAAACATTTAAAATTTTTGTCACGGTCAAATTCAAGTTGTCTTTGCTATAGATTCTTAATCATGGTTTAAGTTGTGATAGGCAATATGAACCGTTTTCAACAAGTATTTTTAAGAAAAATCTTAGAATTACATGATTAAGTTTAGCAAGCTAGTGAAAACAATTATATGCACATATCGGTAACCTTAATTCCCATTATTGGTGAGATTTAGAGCCTACTTACATGTGAACACATACATATATATTTCGTTTGTTGAGTGTAGGCCACTGTGCTTTGTTACAAAACTTGTTGATTTGATACATGCTATGTGAATATACACTAAATGTTAAACGCAAATTAGGATACCATTTTCGTTACACCAATTTATGTGTTATACCATGTTTACCCAAAATACCCAAAAATAAAACCATTAGTCGCCAATTTTGAGCCTAAACCTTTCGTTTGTTAAAACCATATACTTCAACCAACCATCCAACAATTTTAACAAGTTGTTATGAGATCCTAAGTGAATATTGTATTGTATCTTTGTCTATTATTGCAAGAAAAGAAAAGAAAATGAGATAAGAAAGAAAAGAAAAGAAAAGCAAAAGAAAAAGAAAAATATGTGTTGTATTATTAAGTTGAGTTTGTTCGACATGTTTTAATGTTCAATAAAGGATCAAAAGTAAGTTTGGTTACATCACATTTTTATTTTAGCCATTTTTACCCACATTTCCTACCTTTACCCAAAGCCCAAAGCCCAAAACCCATAAGTCCTTACATATATGTGTGTTATTACTAAGTTTGATTTGTCATACAAGTTTTATATTAACAAGTTTTCAGTTTTGGTCTTTGAGTGAATATACTGGCACATCTTTTTGCTAGTCCATATATTATACCGAGAGGAGTGAAGATTGCAAGGGGTGTGTTGCATTATAAATGATTTCAAGAGAATGTTAAAACTTAATCTAGCTTACTTCTATTTTTTGGAAAATCTATATATTAAGCTTGTTGAATTAACACATCTAATGCTTGTCACAAATAAGATATGATTTTAGAATCTTGAGTAGGAAATCTTTAAATGACCACATTATGTTTGTTAAAAATATTTTGTAGTGTTTTTTTCAGGGACTGAAAAAGATAAGTGTGGGGGTGTGATGTGAGGCCGAAGGTCCACATCTTTATAGTTTAATTGGTTTGTTTTTGTGTGTATTTGTTGTAGATTTACCCGGAGTTAGTTACATTAGCAAGAATCATGGAAGAAATGCTTAATATGATAAAAAAGACCATTTTACGAGCCTTAAGCGAGAGCACAACGAGTCGGGACGGGAACCTACGCGCGAAACAGATGAAAAACATGCGGAAATAAAGTTTGGCTGCATAAACCTCTGGAGCGGACCGCGGGAGATTAATCAACTCCAGTGCGGTCCACCCGAGCTTCAAAAATTGTCAGATCCACTTTATGCCAATGCGGACTGCTTGGGAATTCCTTATCCTGGCGCGGTCCGCGACGCAAAAGAAGTGCGATTCTTAGCTGTTTCCTTTCCAGCCTGTTTCTGCACTTCACCAACTCGATAAAACAGCTCGCAAACGGACTGAAGAGGACGTCTCCGACCTCTGGTCACCTCCCACGACCTTAGGTCGTGATTTTCCACCATAACCATGTTCCGTACGTTGAATATTCAAGATGTTAGAGGTGAACCCGAGCCTGTGATGACAAGCAGACCGGCTAAGCTTCGGTGACGATTCTCTCGGGTGAATATTTGTATGTTTTTGTATCTTGTCTGTGTTTATGTTACTTGAACTAGTATGTGCCTACTTGTGTGTATTGAATAAACCATGTTTGCATAAATCAAATTATCACATAATTACGGTCTTTTGTTGTCGACTTCGTAAGGAGGTTGGTTGAGTGTTGGCATAGGGGATAACTAGGTTGACCTGCGATGATCAAGCATTCCCTAGTTATTAATTTCAATACTAAAATCCCAAGGCTTCGTGACAGGAAGTGTTCATAGTAACAGTCGAGACCTGTCAGCATAAATAATATAAATAGGATCCCGGGAGAAAAGTCATTGTTACCGTTACTGTTACCGTTACTGTTACCGTCACTGTTCTGTCACGGCTACCGTCACTGTTACTGTCACTGTTCTGTCACTGTTACTGCTACTGCTACTGTTACTGTCACTGCTACTGTTACTGTTACAAACCTTGATCTTTACTGTGAACCGTGATCTTTACTTTTCTGTTGTCAAAGTTAGTTATTAGGAAACCCAAACAAACTGTGATATTTACTTTTCCGCATATTTACTTATTTGTCTATTTATATTTTTGTCAATTAATAACTATACGAACAAATAACTACTACAAAACCGACCACATGCTTTTCGTGGTTCGACAACCCGACTTCCCTATTTACATTAGTTGTAATGTAGAAGTTGCAAAATATAAATTTCTTTTGATCGGGTACACGACAGCCCTGTGTCAGACATCTTGAGAGAGCGGGATTTTTGCCAAGAAGGAAGCCTCTGTGAATTTTCTCATGGACCCTACAGAAGGGAGATCTACTTTGCCACCTGCGGATCTGCTCGTCTTTGTTGGGCCGGGGGAACATACTTGTGTGGACCTCACAAGGTTATCTCCTTTTGTTGGTTTAAGAGAAAACGAGTTTGTAGCTGGACAAACTTGTGCAGAGAACTAACATGTCTTTGTCCCATTGTCCTTTGATACCTTCGGCTCCCTAGCACCAGAAGCTATTCGTTTCTTGACTAGAGTTCAATGGGTTGTCCACGGCAATAGTTTATCTCTAGGGGTAGGGGGTTGTATTTGATAGATTATGGTTCGTGATTAAGAAAGGGTGGCGGCGCAGCTTGTTGCCCGTCTACCCTCTATTTTGATGTAACTTGGCAAGTTTTAATAAATGAAAAATAAATTTGAGGAAAAAAATACAAGAACTTAACTTAAAGGATTATAATGTGGAAAATTACATGTTTTCTCTAGTACGTGTGTGTGGGGTGGGGGTGAAGTCACTACTAAAAATGGTCATTTTGCTATAAAGTATTCATGTGAAAAAATGCGTCATAAATTTTTGATAATGTTGTTACTCATTTATGACGACAAAAAAAATTCTAATTTTTTAAACAAATTTACTACACAATAGGGACAACTACTTAGGAAACTGCATAGCAAATGACGTAGGAAATGCATTTCAAATTTCCTACAACAGATTTTCGTAGAAATACGTTGAAAATTGCATAGTAATATGTAGTAATTGGTAATTTCCAACAAGGTTTTTCTAACAACTAAGGTTTCGTTACTAATGCGTAGCAAATTTGAATTTGTGACGCACTTGCAATGAAACCTGATATACAGAAAAAACCTCATCAGAAGCCGATTACTACACATTTAATACACAATTTTCAACGCATTTCCTACAAAAATGTGGCGTAGGAAATTTACAATGCATTTCCTACGTAATTTTCTATGTAGTTGTCCTTATTATGTAACAAATTTGATTAAAAATTAGTGTTCTTTTTATCATCACAATTGAGTAGCAACTTTGTCAAATTTGTGACGCATTTTTTGTTGTAGTAAAAATTTGTAAGCAAAATAGCGACTTTTCTAGCAGTGATTGGGTGCGAGTGGGGTGGGGTGGTGTTTTTTTCAGAAACTAACCGAAACTATTACATTATTTATTTTTTTTAACGGCCAACGAAAGTCACAAAGAATTCCCTTCGAGTCTCTTCTCAATCAAAGCTAGACCCCTTCCACCCGCATAGCCAGACATGTAAGGGAGCTCCTGGTTTCACCAAGTTCATTAATAGCAGGAAAAATCCGACTATCCGCCAGCCCGAAAGCACGACAATGAAATAATCAGTAAGACCCGGCTCTCAACAATCGAACCCCATAACCTTTCCTTTCAGCCATGAGTTTTTATCATTAAGTCTCTGTATCACTCCATTATAAGGTGCTTGGTGAAACGTAATAACATTCTTCTGTGGAAAATATGGAACATCAGACAAATCTTAGACGTAAATAATGGTTCACAGTAATTAATGAAGAAAAAGAAGTGATATGCAATAGATGACGAAAACTATGGTTCAGCAAGGACAGCAACGATCGGATTCATGATCTGAGCCCACATGGAGCATACGTCATCTAGAGTCATTTATTTCTCCATTAGGACAAACAATTGGTCTATCTATCCATTCACAATGCCTTCCAAAACAATCTATCCATTCACATGGAACATACGTCATCTGAGCCCACATCACACAACCCGGGAGTTTTTTTAACTCCACTGGTTTCAACCAATCCTACACTGTTACATCACTTTACTGATTTCCCTCGTTAAAACAGTTTTTCGAAGGTAACACTTCACTGATTCACTTCACTGAAATATTTTTTTTCTATTTTTTAAATAAACAATATTAAACATATCTAGTTTCATCTTTTTTTCTAAACATAGATTTTAGGAAAAATTACAAAATTCATCCTTTAAGTTTACATCATTTTACAATGGATACCCTTTAGCTTTTAAAATGATGAGAAGAATCCTTAACGACTCAAAATCTTACACCCACTGTCCTTTAGTGCTTACCAAGTTAGATTTTAACCTTAACTTTTGTCACGCGTGGGGCCATGTGAGGGTATTTCAGTGAATTTCCCTCTCCCTCTTCATCTTTCATCTTTAAAACCCTTTGATCCACACCAGAATCTAGGGTTCTTCATCAAACCCAAATTAGCGCAAATTCACAATCACATATAAAAGTCTAATCTAGAACAGCAGGTGAGTCTAATAGT
The DNA here is from genome assembly GCA_030844895.1 of Ambrosia x helenae. NCBI lineage: Eukaryota > Viridiplantae > Streptophyta > Magnoliopsida > Asterales > Asteraceae > Ambrosia > Ambrosia x helenae. The sequence goes on along the minus strand of JAUTDX010005134.1, from coordinate 658 downwards.
CTATGGAAACCATCAATTAGAAGTTTAATTTATTTGAACAATAGATCTAAACACATCGGATGGATAACAGTATCAGATCACACTCTACTGTAGTGAAAAAGCTTCTAATTTTGAACGACAACTTGCACTAGGCTTATAGAAATAAATTTACTACACTTTCTAGCTTTTCCAAAAACACGAATGTATAGTTTTGACTATTAAAAACAAGAATGTACAGTTTACTATCACATCAAACCTATAGACGTTGTGATTAAATTACCAACAATGGATTTGTTGAACAGTCTTTGATATTCATTACTACCCAGTCTACCCTTAATTTTGTCAATAAATTAAGAATCATGTTAATCTGATCTTCATTTCAGATTCTTTGACAAGGTGGTTGTAGAGACACCATCAGATCATGCAAAAAGGATCAGTGAACCCTTGGAGACTTTGCACAGTCACCCAAATCGAAGAACTATAGTCCGTTTTACGTTTGATACCAACTGGGTAACGGTAAATGGTATTCAGCATTCTGCGGTGCCAAATGGACAATTTATTTGTCTTACCAAGGCTCGTTCATGGACACTCAAGTTGGCAAAACCAGCTTCATATCCCACCAGCACTATTAGGGACTTTCGGCCCCCTTAATGTCATATTATATGTGATTGTGAATTTT